>CM060441.1:204282035-204498186 GCA_030545235.1 Helianthus tuberosus
CAATAGATTCAATTACACCTAGAGACTCCTTAATTGATTTAAGTGCACCTATGTTAGAAAAGGATCAATGGCGGCCAAACTTTTACAAGTTGGGATTATTGGAGGGAATTTTTAAAGTTGAGATTATTATCGGCCAACTGGTGAAACTTATGATTATTAAATTCCAATAACCCTTGAAAAAATAAAATTTAGTGCTAAATTCCCGGTAAAATCCCGACCGCACCCTTTGAAAATTTTCGTTCGCACCCCTTGGAATTTTCAACCGCCCCCTTAGGAAAAAAAATCTTATGAATTTGTAAAAAATTTACGTAAACACTGATTTTTTTTTTAAAATACAGCCAAATTAACTTTCCACTTAACTCATTAACTTTCACTTAACCCAATTAACTTTCTCTTAACCTTTAACCCAATAAACACACCATAACTCAAGCCCAACCCAATCTAATAATCTAATTTGAACTAAAATATAATAACCCAACCCACCGCAATTTCGGCTACCAAACTCACGAAAACGACATCTCATTACTATTTTTGGGTATGGTTCGATTATTTTTTTGTTTTCTTATTTTATTTGGATTTCTAGGAGAAATACAATGGTTAAAAAAGTTTGAAATTCTAGTTGTTTTTTGAAACTTTAGTTGGTTGATTTTGTTGTTTTAGTTAAAGTTTAGTGTGTTTAAATGGTTAGTTAGAAGGAATCAACAATTAAAACTAGGGCTTGATTTTAAAGTTGAAAATTATGAAGTTTGGTAATGATTGTTTAAGTGTTTAGTGTTGAAATTAGTTGTGTATGTTATATAGAGAAAGACTTGCTTAAAAAAAGTAGCTCTAGATGTTTTGATAGATTTCAAAAAATGAAAACCCTTAGAGCGACATTTTAAATATGTTTGTAACGATGTTTGACATGTTTTTGATAATTATATAAATTTTAGTTTGAGACCGACCCGATATGGACTGAATTTTTTATATACCTAGGGGTCTAAAATCCTTAAAAATATTCCGCACCCCCATGAAAAAATTCATGGGTCCGCCACTGGATATAAGATTTAGTTGATTAACTCACCATTTAATGGTTATCTGTTGTGCTACAAGTCTTGTTAAGTCTTGTTATTTTTCTTTTTATATTTTATATTTTTTCATTTTAGATAATTTTTTTTCTTTAAATCAACTTGGACGTAGGTAAACCTTTAGATATTAATCATATTACTTATTGCAAAGTGCAAACCCTTTAAGAAGATTATGCATTTTCAGTTTTATAGTGAAAAAAATCAAATAATACCAAGATATGAGCTTTAGAACATGAAAAACACAAGTGTGGTGAAGTTAGTATTACGGTCAACAAGAACAGTAATGGAAGAAATTAAATCCTTCAATACGAGGCAAGTTAGGGTTATTATTGCAAAATCTCAACCTGGTTGTGTGGAAGATATTAGTCAGACAATTATTTAAAAAACATAAATTTCTCCAACTAAACAAGGGAGACTGCATGCATCAATGGTCCATTGCCTGCACCTATACATGACCACACCAACCAAATCTTTGACCACATGATAACAGTTATAATTAATTTTTTTTTACCTTTCAAAAAAAATTAATTATAACTGTCTTTAACAACCAGATTGGCACTCAACAGCTTGCGTACACTTTGTAGCTTCATGAATTAAATAAGCCTTTGAAATCAAGTTATTTCAACATTGCATGTAATTACAGTAACTATAGTATTCACCAGTGAAGACATTGCTTAATAATAATTAAGTTATAGCATACTCACTTGTGAATATAAGTATTTACCAGTGAATACATTGTTTAATTAATTATCAGAAGCTGTAGCATACTCACTTGTGAATATATGAATTTATCCGTGAACACAATGTTTTTGAAAAATGTAACGAATTCAAATAAATTTGATTGTTCTCAATGATTGATCGATAATAAGCGCAAAACCTAAGATATTTGATGTAGCAAGTTTTCCCTTGAGCCACTTTTGCTAAAATGGTTAAATTAAATGACTGTGTCGAATCTAGATTTGTTGTTCTTCATTTCTTATGTTGTTATATGATGTTATAGCCGCTCCTGCTTCTATCTTACTAGGTTACTCTTTCACTCCTTTTTGTATTTGGTAGTTTTCTATATGTATAGTATTAGGTTGTTTGTTCGTATGTTGTCTGTTTTTTGAGTTTGTGGTCTCTCAATCCTCATGGATAAAGGTACGGTTCGACTACATCTCACACTCTCTTGAACTTACCATTAGCTTTGTTATTTGTAGGATATACTTGATATATTTGTTGTTGTTGTTGTTTGATGTTATTCATAAAGATCAAGATCACAACATTGCTAGCTCACTAAATTTTATGTTAGTTCAAAATTTAAACAAAACCCAACAATATTTTAAGTTTTTTTTTTAAATCTTCTTTATATAAGTTAGTACCTTTTTAGTGTTTTAGCTAGTGGTGGTTCAGTTGATAATTGGGTGATGGGTGTGTGCACACACACGTGCACAGAAAACAGTACCCTAATTATCCAATTCCGAATAACTAGTGAAGAATCCAAACACAAATGCAACCCAAACACTTTCTCCACCAATTACCGAACAAAAGCAAGATTGTCCTTTCTCTTTTTCACACACAAGTAACCTTATAATATTAAAATCATCTTCAACAGAACAGACACTGACAACCACTAGTCAACCACTCACCATTCACCAGTCAAACAGGCCCTCTCATGCACTCTAATTACCCCCCCCCCCCCCCCCCCCCCTCTGAAATTCCATAACTACCCCTACATGTTTATTGTATTTATCGTAAACCAATTCACCTATCAAGTCTACTTCAATTGTACACTTACTGTACATAACAGGGTTGGTGTGTGTGTGTGGTGGGGCTATCTTATTTGAAAGATTCGAGGATAGGTGTAGGTCTGTGTATTCATGTGATGTTAACATCTTCATACCAACTCATAACAAACACAAGAAAAGCCAAACCATAACATCAGGTGTGTGTCAATAATACACATGGGAAACCACATTAATTGACAACACTTTTGGTTACCATGAAGTAGTTAAACGCTGGTGTTCATTGATTGCATGCATCCAACCCATATATTGATATTTTAAACATGTATCATCATTTTTGTAGATAAATATAGTAGCATGTTATATGTTTGACCAAATGTTTAAATGTTGCTTTTTCGTGAGACCTTGTTTTAGTACTCTTTAACATTGTTATTATTAGGTCATGGGGTGTACCTTAACATTTAGGGTGTTAATGATGACATAACATGTTAAGCGGCATTGCAAACCACTCCCTTCTTGTGTTAAAGGGTGTTAAAGGGATTATATGTTAACATGATGTTAAGAGATTGTCTTAATTTGTTTTCCTTTTTTACACCCAAACCATTAAAAGTTTTTACACTCAAACCATTAAAAGAATAAAGTTATGGGGATTAAATCATTTCCTTGATGTGTGGTAAAGAGAAATAGAGAAAAGTAAGTGATGTGGCATCTAGATGGTGTTAAAAAGAGTTAAAGTATACCCCAAGACATTATAAACAACACTAAATGAAACAGGTATAGCTTTGATGTAAGTTGACAAACATATGTTTTTTCAGTGTCGTATTATTTTGGTTAATGGTATCTATCAATGAAGAGGCATTTATTGACTTATCTTAGTGTCGCAATATTTTGGTTTTGATATATATCATGAGGTCTTTTATTGTTACGTTCCTTTTACTATGTAGGGTCACCAAATTTGTTCCTTTATCTATGCTCAATGGCCATATACGGATTACATCCATATGTACTAAGGTATGTTACCTAATATAGAAATGAATACTATTGCGAACCAAGGTTAATATGTTTATATATATTACTAGGTTATAATCATGTGTATTACACGAGTTAAATAAATACATTTTATATACTAAATAATCAAACAATATATCTTTAAAAACCTCTTTTATTACACGGGTTAAATAAATGTAATTTTTTCACGGGTTGAAAACGAAGCACAATCTTCGTAGTAGGTTTATTGATTAAAGATTTATTATAATAATTCAACAACTGTTTCTTTATAATCCATTTTCGATTAAACCTTAAAAATGTATAGTGATTCGTTTGTGGTATGCATGGTTTTCTAAAACCATCTGTGTTTGCACACGGGTTTTACCACTAGTATTAAATAATAAAAAGTTATATCTATAAGAGCCATATTGTACGGGTTGAATAAATGTAATTTTATATATGAAATAGTAAAATAATACATCTTTAAAAAACCTCATTTATTACACGAGTTAAATAAATATAATTTTTTATACCAAATAATAAAAAAGTTACATCTTTAAAAATATGCGTATTACACGATTTGGATAAATGTACTTTTCTATACTAAATAATAAAAAATATATATTCTTAAAAAACCCCGTGTATTGTACGAATTGAATAAATCTAATTTTATATATCAAATAATAAAAAGTTATATCTTAAAAAACCTAATGTATTACATGGGTCGAGTAAATGTAGTTTTGTATAGTGAAAATAAAAAAAATTAATATATTAATACGAAGTTTGGTTTTCGTGATAAATAATTTGTTTTATTTAAAAATATTTTAAATTAACAATTTAAAATTTAGGATAATATTTTATTAGAAAAATAGAAGAATGGTATTCGAAATTTAAAGTAGGATAAAATTTAATATTAGCTCATTATTTATTTATTTATTTAATATAAGATAAGTTTGGAAGTGAGGCGAGAAAATCATAAAATAAATGCCTACAATGAACGACATGTGTCACACATTAGTGTTTATTATATAGTTTAGTATAGATAAAGATTGTACATAAAAAATTAGATTGATATAAATAGATTATTCTGTTGTGGCAAAATTTGTTAACGAAGTCTCAATAAATTTAACCCTTTATTTAAAACTCCATAAATGTATAAATGATAAATAATATTAGTTAATTTTATTTTAAGTTTCGTAAAATCTATTTGATACCAAACTAAACAAAACGTTCAAATATATATTTAAGATCAAATTAGATAACTAAGTTTGAATTTGAAGTAAATAGATAAATATAAAAGTAATAATTAATTCAAATAAATAATATTATAAATGAGAAGGAGATTAACTAAATAATAATTATCCATAAGATATTAAACTAAATAATATTTAGTAGGAGGGTTATTTATAATTAATTAGAAGAGATTAAACTAAAATAATAATTATCTATAAGACATGGCCTAATATGATGACAAGTGTCCATCAAATAGTTTCTTTTATTGTATAGTACTAGTAGTAAAACCCGTGTATAAACACGGGTGGTTTTTAGAAAACCATGCATAATACATTTTAATAGAAAGTATAGATAGATTTATAGATATTGTACCAAAACTTGTTATCTATTATAGATAATAGACAACTATAAACATAGATCATCGGTTAATATATCAGTTACATACGACTATTTCCATTATCCTATCCAAAAAAAAGAGTACCCACCCATTGACAATGGAAATTGTTTATAGACATAAGTACATATAAAAGATTTCTACGAAGCTAAATTAGTACCACCAAGGAACCAAATGTACAACCACAAATAACCATCACATCAAACATTGTTTATAAACCTCCAATCAACACAACACTCATGAGAGGGCTTAATCTTTGTCACGAAATGCACAATTTTTGTTAGCTTCAACAACTGAGCAGACTTGTGAAATTCAAATGAAAGTTCATCTCCAAAACCAATATTTTGGTTCTTCAGATAACCAGGCCATCCAACAATACCGTAGTTGAATCTAGTATTGGTTTTTTGAGATATTGTAAATAGTTCCTAGACTTCACCTTTTAGATGTTGGATCTTAACAGGCTTAAGATTATCCGTATCCAGATCCAATGCAGATGATACATCTGATGGCAGATGCTAAAAAACAGAAAATTGAATAATGAATTTTATAAAATATTGATATATAATTGAAATTGTTGAAATAACGAAACAAAGTAAGAACTGCAAAAACTTACAAGGCTGTGTTCAGCTTGTGTGGTGAAGTGTAAAACTGGCTCTGAAGTGGATGATGCTAAATGAACCTTTTGAACTTTACACGGTCTATCAACAGCTTGTTTATCCTCTACAATGGTCTTGCCACGAAGATTGCGCATCTTTTCAACCTAAGTAAATTAATTTAGTCTATAACAACTCTGAATTCTTGAAATTTTATAACTTTCTTCATCAACACAAACTATCTTGTCAACTCAGCTTTGAAGTTTAATAAAATGGGCAGTGTAAAACAATAATAAAATGGGCAGTGTAAAACTAATAAACGCTTACAATAGATACAACACTTGGAGAGGCAGGAATGTCATCAACAGAAAAATCTTTAGAGTGAAGTTGAGAATCATTAACATCAGCAGCTATTTTTACAGAATGATCTTAAGACTACAAAAAATTTTAAAAAACCTTGTTATACTTATTGTACAATAAAATATATCTGTATATGTTTATATACAATAGATAAGAAAAGAAGGAAAATTTAAACTTACAACACTTTTAACATCCAAGTCATCAACCAGAGCCGATACCTTTGCATCGAATATGCCATCATAAACAGACTATATTTACAAGAATGATCGTATATAAGAAACCGTATTTTAAATCTATACTATCTATAAAAGGAGCTTAGAAGCTGACCTCACTTTGCTTATGTGTCATCTTCTTAGATATGCCACATTGGATGCCACATAGACTCCGCTGATGTCATAACGCTGATGTCATAATATAATCTATCTATATTTCAAAATATTAATATAATCTATCTATATTTCAAAATTGAAAATAAGGTCAGAGTTTTTAATGGGCGCTCAAATATAAACTCCACCTTGAGAGATTCAAAATTCAAAATCAATCTCCAAATTTTGGCTGCCATTCTCTCTCTAGAAACCACACTTTCCTGCTTCCACCGGTTCTCTCATGATGGTGCCGACGATCTTGCCGGACGCGGAGGAGGAAAAAACCCTAGAATCGGAAGAGATAAGTGATTTTTGTTCGTATGCAAAGGTAATTCACGCTATCTACAGTCAACATCCAAGCAAGTTGAGCCTGAATAACAATTCCACTTTCACCTATCCATACCGGAACCCTAAATCTGATGCGATGAGATGAATATCATAATCAAATCTAACCGATCGATCTTCTGGTGCAGGTTTGTTTAGCTTGGTGAATACCCAATCTGATTCGCAATAGCAAATACCCAATTGTCTCGGATGAAGCTATTTTGGATCAAAATCAGAGCCCTTTTAGCGACTGATTATTGTTGCCGATGAATGATTCTTGAAAAGCTTATCTGATTATTGTTGTTTGGAACCCTTTTAGCGACTGATTATGAGAGAAAATAGTGGAGATGCAGGAGATGATCAAGGGTCTGGATGGCTGCAAGTTAAAAAAGGTTTTTTTTTGTTTATTTATTTGTTCATGATTGAATTTTAATTTTTTCGTTATTTTCATAACTGTTAGACCCTAATTCGTATTTGACAAAAAGACGCAGCGGAAAATCGTGCTATAAAATTTCCTTCATTTCAAACATATTGACTTACTTGAAGGTTCGTTTTAATATGTGTCTTTTACAAAAATAAGGCATAAGTCCTGTTACTAATAATACATACTCAAATAATCCCGTACAATTTATCTCGTGACTCGGTCTTCGATCTCTAATCCTTGTGATGATCACCCCGTGATTCGTTCAACCTGCATTCACCACATACATTCATAATATTAGTACATAATACATAAGCAAGATTCGATCCCGTACACTTTCCATGTCATTATCTTTCTAGCTTTAAGCATTTCATCTGCGTATCCCTACCCTGGTGAGGCTTCAATATTGTACCTGCATTACCTTTCATTCTCAAGGCACCCAATTAATAACGTAGTATACAACATAACTAAATCATAGATACATTCATTCTTCCATGCATACATACATATCTACAATACATTACTACATCTCTACATACGTACATATGCGCATACGGGTCTTACATATACATAACTACGTATCTACATAAGCACATACATTACTACTCTCTCACATACATACTTACATACTTACATCCACATATATTCGTTCATTCTCACACACGTATGTACCTTCATATTTGAATACATAATGCTCATACTCCTATATAACTACTTACGTACATACTTACACCGTTACCTATATATATATAAACTTGCATACACAACTTTATACTTACATGCATTCATAAGAAAATGAATTATAACTACACCCGTGCATACCTTTGCTCACGCGTACATATACTTTCGTAATTACCTAATTATATTCATACATACATGCTAACTCATACATACCACTTACTGATACATGGTTGAAAACCGGTCCCCGATTCGTATAACTTTATGTTATTACATGAGCGTGAAACTTGAACGGCCTTCTTTTAATTAAAATTGTGTTTATGCAACTTTAACAGAGTTAAGGAACTTTTCGGGAGCTTAACTGGTCACCGGGTCGAGAAACGGAGCACCAGGACACGTTGCGGAGCAACCGGGAGTTCAAAACGGAGAAACAGAATTTTTCACAAAATAGAGCCCGTCGCCGACGGGGTCCCAAGCCGTCGGCGACGGGTTGTAATTTCACCCGTCGGCTAAAAATTTCCGTCGACAGGGGCATAGGCCGTCGGCCAATTTCAATCAATCCGAAGCCCGTCGGCGACGGGGGTCAAGCCCGTCGGCGACGGCCTCTACATTCTCCATTTTTCTGCAGCTCCGATTCGATGTCCGTACGCACTAAAACGCGCGTAACTTTTGAATCGTTTATCCGTTTAACCTCCCGTTTCTTCCTACATGCTTGTAAATTCACATTCTATCTTATGAACTAGAATCCCACATCCGGATTAAAGAAATTCTTATCTTACGCCCTATCGGCTTATTATCATATTCTAATTATTTGACCCGTTATGGGTAATTGCGCATTATTGGGTTGTTGACATACCAAGACCATACTTTTCCCTTCCATACTTGTTCAATACATAATACTAATCAAATAACTTGCTTCTAAACTACTTATTAAGATCGTTTGCCCAAAATACCCATCAAGGGCATTTTGGTCAACTTTAATCCCATCCTATACAACAAAAGTCTACGACACATATTTGACCTCAACCATTATGTTTAGTTAATTAAACACCATATTACCTAACCGAACATAAGAAGTGATTACAGAAATCACTTACCTCGTGTGTCCAAGTTCGTGTCCGTTATCTTGCCTCCTTTTGACCCGTTAGCCTTTCATGCTTGAGTCCTTCTCGACATGATTCCTATACTTTCATGTCACCAAATCACATTCACATTAGCATACACAACTGTACATGTTAACGATCATAATAATCTCATATTTCACATTTGACTTTCTTTAGTCACAACTAACAAGCATATGACATATAATCCAATTCATATCCTTTCAAACTCATGAAATTCATCATGTAATCACAAACAACGCATATTAACATAACATGTACCATACAACTTCCTATAATTCTACCTTTATGACAACAAACCAAATCATGCTTCTTATGCGTAGTTGACCTTCAAAAGTCAACAGTTCATCATACGAGCTTTCGGCTTATCCTCATGTATCCGTATCATCACTTATGCTATATCAATGAGACTATATACATTTCTTACTCACAATGCAACTATGCTTACAACCATATGATCACCTAGTGATAATAAATACAACGTACAAGTCCTTAATGCATAGTCTTGATCAAGACATACATTTAACCCGAATTCTTGTATAAGTTCCATCTAAAGCACCTTCTTCACGTTAGTATACCACTAATTACATCATTACTTTATCTTAATCATATATATCAAGCTATTACATACAATCTCACATCTTAGCTTCACTTAGACATTTCATCATACACTTGGTGGGCGTACTACTAACGAAGCATATTGTACAAGCATTCTTTGCATATCCCTACTAGTTCATATCAAGATCATCAAATTCCACTAACCTCACATAACTTTCATCCTAAATCAAGGTTATTAACCATAATCCACCATATCCAACTTCATATATATCAAAACTACCCTCTATCTAGCATAAGCAACATCATCATCTTCATGACACTACTTCCATAAGTGGGTTTTTATTAAAACATCAAAATAATCAGAAATTCGAGCATGATTCATGTTTCATGAGATGATTCTACTTCATTATCATTCTAATTTCACATAAATTCACGGATTGAACACAACCCATTTCATACAACTTTACCAAATTGGATTCTACAACTTACCACATGTATAACAAGTCTAGATGAGCAAGGATTCAAGTTCATGCATGAGTTTTAGCTTGAATTTACCTTCAATTTGGGCATGAAAGGGCTGAATTGAAGGTTTCTTCTTTTCTTTCTTGTGGGTGTCGACCACACCTCCAAAACACACACTCACATTACTGAACTTTCTAGTTAAATCAAACTTTAGCTCAATTTCCCACTTTTAGTCCTTCTAGTTTATTATTTTGTCTCCAAAACACTAAGCTTCATTCTCTTGTTACATAACTAATTATTTAACCTAGTTAGTTAGCTTGGTTATTACATTTTTATGTCATCACATAAAGAAACATACTAGTCCATTCAAGTTTGTGGATTTGGGGCGTTACAATAACAGTTATTGAATTTTAGTTTTGTTAATTTTTATATGTGTTACAAATTGCAGCACCCCTTGGGGAGGTTAGTTAAGTTAATTTATAGTAAGTGTAGTCATCGCTGTAGTTTAACAAGTCAAAATATGTGATTTTTAACATAACTCAAAACGAACTCGCTAAGGACCGACTCCCCCTCAACGAATCTTTTTTCTTTTAGTTTCTTATAATTCTTTTACAAGTAAATCAAGTATTATATGCTATTTTAGAAAAAAAAAATGTATTGTCTGCCAGGGTTGATTAAAGCATGGTTTAGAGAGTTGCCATGTGGGGTGCTTGACTGCCTTCTAACACTTCAAGAAAATGCTATCGTTTCGGCTTTATCGGAGTATGCTTCTAATGGTCCCATGCAGTATGTTAATTCAGATCCTTTGGTCTCTGTAGAGAATCCTGCTGGTGAAGTCGATACGGATGCTAAACCGTTTAAAAGGTTAATTTCCAGTTCATGTTAGTAATTTTCAGCACTTTAGAATTAAGAATACCGTTAAGTTTATTTGATTTGTGGTGCGAATTCTTGTAGGCACTCTGCACAACGGTCACGAGTACCGGAGTACGTAAACTTCAGTATATAGCAGAACTGGAAAGAACTGCTGAGAATTATCAGGTAAAAACTAAAAACCAGTAGAAGGTTATATAGGTAAAAACTAAAATCAGGTAAAAACTGTTGAGGTTCTCTCCGTTCTACTGTTGTTGTTTCGTTAGTAGGCGTGTTCGAGAAAGAATATGTGAATGAAAGATGTTTGTGATGCATTTGATTACATAGCCATTACAATTCCCGTTTCGGTATGTTGCGAAGTTTACGAATTTCAGAATGGTAAGGTTGATCATCGATGAATGGAGGTTAGATTATAGCCATATTCATGATTGGTGTTAAAAAGTGAAACACAGAAACGGAAGATAATTATCAAGAAATCAGGAAGCGTAAAAGGAAACGTCAACTGTATATTAATTACATTGTGTTATTGTTCTAAATTGCTAGCAGCAAAATAATTAATCTCAATAATGTATGTTATGCTATAGTTGCTTCAGATTGTCTACATTATGTGTGAGCATTTTTTTTTTTTCATTTTCTATTAGCATGTAAGTTATAAAATAGTGTTTAATAGTTAATGCTTATTGGCATTTTGAATCTATACCATAGTGATTTTACATTGTAAATAAGTATGCCTATACGGCTTTCTACTATAAGTGTAAGAATTTCTTATTATGTATTATATGAAATAAGCATATAATTGTTTAGGTGTATCTGATGTAGTGAAGAGGTGTATGATGTGCTTTATTCAGATCCGTTATTTCATTGTACTCTTGCATTTTACTAAATTCATGATACTCAATTAATGCATAGGATTGGAATCAAGTTTCTTTCTTTTTTTCTTTCTTTTTTTTTTTTTGGTCTTAATCCCTGTCCTAAAATTTTACTAACCAGACTAACCGAATTATAACTTTAAGCTAAATGCCATTCGACAGTTTCATTGGCTGTTTCAAGTATCTGAGATGAAATATTTATGTTATTCTAGACAAACTAACATCTTTACTATCTATAAAAGGAGCTTAGAAGCTGACCTCACTTTGCTTACGTGTCATGATATTAGGTATGCCACATAGGATTCGATGACATCATAAATCCGATTTTAATATTACATCATAATTCAGATTTCATCTTAAAGGTATGAACCATCACATTCAAAACATTAAATATTATTAATCTTGTGTTTGTTGATTTTGACCATATTTGCCCTTTGAATCTAGCGATGGAGGTAGAAGACAGCTGTGTCATTACTCATGTTCAAGATAAGCTCTTTCGTGTTCATGTGAGCAAGAAGAGAGGAAGACACAAAGGAGGTGTGAAACATAGTTCAGATGATACAGGTTCAGGTGTCAAATCCGTATCATGTGAACTGTGTTTGACACATCCTTTGTGTCTTTCTCTCTTCTTGCTCACATGAACACGAAAGAGGTTATCTTGAACATGATGTTATCTATTAAGGGAGCTTAGATAATGACATAGAATTGGCTACGTGTCAACTTCTCAGGTATGCTATGTAGTCCTCGCTGATGTCATAATTACGAAACGGTATCCTTTAGTGTTGTTTTCGCTAAAGTTTGAAACGGTATTGTTTAGTGTTACTCTACCTTCAAGGAAAGTCCAAGGAGCAGGTATAATTTTAAATTTTGCCTTCAAATTCTTTCTAACAAAACAATAGAAACGTTGTTGATTATTTGATTTTTTTTTCATTTTTTGTAGCTATGACAAGGTTTAAAGCTATTGAATGGCTTGAAAGTGTAGTTAGGCCATTGGAGATACCAAAACAACCATCAAACTTTTTGATAGGTCAAAGCTTCATGTTTCCAACAACTAATGGCTGTTCTATCGTAAAGACTTCTGGTATGTATCTTAAGCATAAACTTTATATTGTCATTCATGGTGTAAAACAATGTGATTAGAGTAGAAGTTCAACATTGCTATGTTGTAACTTAGTTTCAGTTTGAATCTGTTTGTGTGTTTCCGAGGGCTTTTTAAGCAAGGCGCATAGTATAAACTCTAACTTTTGGGTGTTGTAGACTGTTTTAGGTTGATTTCTAGGATTATTTAGGTTGAAGGTAGCCTTCATTAGGGTTTTTATTGTCATCTTTTTGCTGTAAATTAGGACGAAAATCATCTTAAATGACTACACGGTTGTTTTCCTCATTTTACCTCAACATGGTTTCATAAAATTACTTTCTTGCCTGTTATACGTCTTTTTCTAATCTCAGGGCTATAAAATTATTTTCGTGTTCACCTTCGTTTGTTATCAAAATATGTTGTTAAATAAACGAACATATATTAAAAGATATAAACTTGAGTCTATAAGACTAGCATATTGAGTGCTGCTGCCACCAATGGACCTTTCGACTTTAGCCCTAGAATATATACAACTACCAAACAATCTTGTATAAATTAACTGTCATGTAAGTAGTTAATCTTGTATAATGTGCACATCATGGTCAGATACAGGACAAGGCAGAATTGTTCTTTGAATTGTGTTCATCAAGTTTTTGATTAAATGCCTAATTAAGTTTTGATTCTGCAGGAGAGCTGGGAACGACCGGAAGTTGTGGTGGCTGTGTGACCGAGGTATAATCGAATTGAAGTTTGTAGAAGTAATTTTATACATCAGCTTGAAAAGGTACTTAACTTTCGTTGAATTGAAGTTTTTCATAGATCTTAACTATTGATATGATCACCATCAAATGTAACTAACAAAGAATTAATAAAATGCTAATAAAACATTAGAATCAATTGATCAAACAACTACACTTGAGTCTGTAAGAGTACCATATTGAGTGCTGTTGTCCCTAATGTAGCTTTCGACTTTAGCCCTAGAATATCTACAAGTACCAAATAATCTTAATTTAATTAAAATTAAGGAAAAAGTTACCCGTGTTTGTTGAAACTGTTTCGCTTCCAAAATTGTTAAAGTCAGCACATAAATGAACATTAAACAGATCATCCATGGTACCAAACAACAATGTTAAGAAAAAAAAATTAGATGAAATATTTTCTAATTTATCGAAAATGGAACACCGTCTCTTTATCTTCAAACTCATGAAAAGATGTAAAACTAAACTGTGATAAAAAAAAATAATATTTATAAAATATGAAGTATTAAGAAAGTAGCAATTACATATAAAAAAGAAAACTAATCAGAGACATCTAACTCTAATTGCAAGAATCAAGGAACTTTAACTTCAACTCCATGGAGCACTGAACCTCTCGGTGTATCTCATTGATCTTTCTCATCAACTCCAGATCTCTTTCTCCACATTCTATATTACTCGCAACACACAGGTCACGAACGGAAGTAGTCGGCATTGCCCTCAAGTCCCTCGAAACTTGGTCTCTTGTCAGCAGACCAAGTTCCAGTCCGTTAAAACACCTCTTCAACTCTTGAAGAGTAGATCTATCAGCCAAAACTTGGTCTTCGATTTGTTTAATAAAGCGTTGCTTGAAATCGTCAGATTTTGCAGAAGTATATGACTCCATTTTAATATATTTATAAGAACTAAGGCAAAACAATAATAGTTGCACTTTTGTTTCACTGAATGAATCTGTTTTGATGAAAAAAAATTTTATTGGCAATGCTATTATATACTATATGTAACAGGCCAAAGATCAGCTTTAAAGGCAAACATTAAATTAACATTTATACTTAAAAACCATGTACATTTAATGATTTAAGAGTAAAAAACGTGTATATGGGAATTGCCTGTTCAGTTATCCTATTAAGCATTTTAATGCAAAACCTTTGAAAAATGAGTTTTCATGGGAAAACAAGTAAAATTAAATATGTAGAAAACCAAGGAACAAAATTGAAACCTTCAAAAAAAGGTTATCATAATTAGGAGATGTCTCTTCATTTACTCTATCAAAGATTTTAAACACTATAAAGCATCATTATTATTTTACTTGAAAACATCAACACTTCAGTTTAAAAAAAAAACATTCATCCTAAAACAAATCGTCCAAAAACACTTACATTCTTCCTAAATGGCAAGGAAAACCTTCTACCACTGGTCCGATACCACTGATCTTAAAATCGAATTTTCAACCTGGTCACTCCAAGAACAAAGAAACGCTGAAGAACTCAACCAAAAAGTTGCTATTGTTAGTGATAAATATTATAAGCAAACCTGGAGTAGCATTGCACTGCTAGATGAAGTTGCCTCTTCTACTCCAACAGAGTTTAAACAAAAAGCAGAAGAGTTTATTACAAATTTGCTGAAACAGGATCAGAAGACCTGTGATATGCTAGCTGATCTACAAATTAAAACAAAAAACGAAATTGCATGGAAGAAGGCGAGAGAACGAGATATTCTATTAAGTGTTAATTGTAATGTTTAATTTTTAATTTTTATTATTTTTCAAAATCATAATTTTGTAATACTATGGTTTATTATTGAATATTCAAAGTTTCACTGCTTTCATAATTTTGCAATTTTAGTTTTACCAGTTTCTTTTATCCAAGATTGCTACTGGTTGGTTAAAATTTTGGGTTTATGACGTGTTGTTTCGTTAAAATTTTAGTTTTACCAGTTTCTTTTACCAGTTTCTATGACGTGTTGTTTCGTTAAAATTTTCTGTTTGTTTTGTTAAAAATATTTCTACTTTCGATGACAGTGAAGTTGGGGCAAAGATCACATTAAGTTTGTCCCTAAAGTCTAATTTATTTCTGCCAATGAGTAAAGAAGATGACAAGGAACGGTTTAGTCACATGGTATTGGTTAGTAATCTTGAACCGCTTATAAAAAATAATGAAGTAGAGACTGGAGTTAATGTTAAAGAACAGTGAAGTGTCTTGTGAGTTTTACATGAAGACTAAATTTTCAAATCTTTTATATGATTTGTATATGTTCTTGCATAGTGCCTTCATGAAGTTTATTAATATATGTTTTTCAAAAACCACACTTGGGATTTCTTACTTTGAGGTTTTATAATACTCTATTTACCGAACTGATTTACTTCCTTTATCTCTAAGACACTTCAAACTATATTAAAGAATTTGATGATTAATTGTTGGTTAGGATTTATGTTCCTAGGTTTATGTTTGGAATATGTTATTGGATTTGCAGACAAGAATGCTCATTTTTGGATATTGGTTAACTTTAAGAACCATTCTTTGTGTTTGACAAGAATGCTCAATTACATGCTTAAAATTTTTAAGCTACTGATTGTATCATCGACATTATAAACTTGAGTTGACTTTCATAAGATAAAGTTCCTGTTGTAGGCTTACCTCAAGTTATTGTTGAAGGGGAACCGATGGTCCGAGCATTAAATACCATTGAGTATCCTCTGTTATGGTTACTTCCATATCAACTGAGACCTACACAGTAATTGGAGTACAAGCATTCTAAGTTTGTTAATCTGATTGTTGAAGGGGAACCGATGGTCCGACCATTAGGTCGCTTTAGTTTTATTTGTGGGTGATCTTGTAAATGAATATTGAAATAAGTAACCCTATAATCTGAAAACAAGATTTGTAATGTGTACAGAATGTGCAAGGCGTTACTGCCAGTAAATGAAGAACATTTGACTGATGAAGCCATATGGGAGTCACTTCCTGTAAGTCACACTGCTTTTGTTATCACATTCAATTATTACATTTAATGTGCTAAAGAAGAAAATAGTAAAAAATAAAATAAAACAATTGTGTAGTTTTCTTGTGTTGGAAACTTAGTTTAAAAAAGCGCGCTTTAAGCTCGCTTAAAGCGTTAACCGTTTGGCAAAACGCTTTATTTGCTCTGAAGCGTCAAAACACGTGAAGCGTTTTGAGGCGACGCCTCGGCCCAATCAGGTGCAAAAAACGACGCTTCAGCATAGGGTTTTAGGTTTTAACGCTGTTTCAACATAAAAAAAAACGAACAGGGCGTGCAAAAAACGAACAAGGTCTTTATTAAAGGGTATAAGTGACATTTGATCAAGTTGAAAAACCTTGAGCTTAACTTGGTGCATTTGTTCTCAGGTAAAGCATGATCACACAGTCATGACTAATGACCTTTCAGCAACGAAAAACATCAAATCAGCCATGAAATGTTTTCTTTGCTTTTTAAGGGGAACATAGGTGCTTCTCTCCTAGGGCATACAAAACACAGGTTATTGGCGGCAGCCCGTCATATTTAACATATAAAAAAACTTTATATGTTAAATGTGGCGGGCTTCCGCCAATAATCTGTGCTTTGTATGCCCTATGGAGAGAAGCACCCATCTTCCCCCTAAAAAGCAAAGAAAACATTAGGAAAAAGCATTATGAATGAGGATGGCCTGAATCTACGTAAGTGGCAGGTTTATTATATTTACCGATTTCAAATTTTATTTCCAACCTTTCTGATTTAGGTTTTTTGCAGACATTGACAATGCAAGAAAGGCTGCACCAAAGCCAGAAACACTGTTTGGGTTTTCCTACGATATTGTACGAAAGGTTGCTGCTAAGTATCCCAAACATCCCTGGATCTTGGCATGAAAGTCATTAGGTTCAAGGTAATGGTTAGATTTTAAAACTGTTATTAATCATGAGCTAATTATAATTGTGATAAAGTTAAACCTTTTAGTTATGTTCATTCTAAAATGAAATTCATCCCAATTGGTCGCTAAGAGTTTGTAGAATATAAACTGATAAGTTATAGAGATAATGAATCTCTATCATAGGGTACATGCTGAGATTATTGAATTTTGACTGACATACCCCATATATAGCTTTAACATACTTTATTATTATTATAAACATAGTTTAACATTAAGAATTGATTGGAGTGTTAAGTGTATTATTTTGAACTTTTTGAACGAAATTTTATTCATTCATGTGCTAAAAACTTAGACTTTATTTGATGATGTTGATGTTGATGCAGATGTGTTTTTACATTCAACTGGACTTAAAAATCAAGTGCATAAAAATGGTCATTGTGGAATGGATTTGATATTGCTTGGTGCTTATTTGGACAAAAAAAATCAACGTATTTAAACAGGTAAATTTACACAAGGCTTATTTATGATAGTCTCTGGTAACTTGAGTTCGTATTAACGATTAGATACTTCCTATTGAGTTTATTCTATAGGTAATGGTGTAGTAAAAGGAGATTTAATTATAATTGAAAAACTAACATAAGGACTTTGTTATAAAAGTGCAGCGAACCAAACCACATTGTCATGCGTCCTACGGTTTCTGGAGCAAATCCTTGTGTTGGGGCAGCAGCGATTTGGGTTGTTTGTGGCTGCGTGGGTGGTGCCTCGATGCTGTAAACAGTGGTCAAATAACATTGGATAGTAGGGGTAACGAGTACCATAACAAAACAAGAAAAGGAATACCAACAACATGCAATTAGGTACAGTTTTGGGACTGGTAATGGTGTCTAAACAACCGTTATAAGCGATGGTTGCGGCTGCCAAAACAGTTCAGAAAGAGGAAGCCATGCTTAAATGATTCAGGGTCGGTTTTCGGGTTGAATAATAGTTTACAAATTGTGAGTTCGTAAGGTATTTTTAGGGTATGTTAAAGGTTATTTCTATTCCATGTTTTGTATGTAGAGTCTAACTTGATATGTAATAGAAAAAAATATGCAAGTTTATAAACATGGAAGTGAAAACACCATGATCAATATTTCTCTTTTGTATGTGTTCGACTTCTTGACTTATTATTTAAGAGTTTGTTTTGATTTGTCAAATTTTGAAATTTTATACTTTATCAGAATTTTGGTTATTTTCTTCTTATTAGTGATACTGATGCTTATGGCCACACCTTATATCCCAGTTAGACATGAAAAAAAATAGAAACTCAGTTTAAGAAATATAATTGTTCTGCTTTTCTTAGAATGCGAGTGTGTTTAAAAACGTAAAAGATAAAAGATGATGCATGAACTAAAGCAAAGGTTCCTTAAAATCAGCTTTGCATTTGTTGCTCGATATGCAATCATGGTATCTATACTTTGGCAGGGCATTCCAAGTGGTTTTAGGCGATCGACGGCATAATGGGCAATAAAATGACATTGCCTTTGCATACGTGTCTATATACAAGTATATGGCATGTTGTTCGGGTTATTTAGACACAAATGGTTAGAAAACATGAAGAAATGATTAATAATCTGAATTTTAGATACAAATGGTTAGAAAACATTTAGAAATGATTAATAATCGGATTTGTAGACAACATATTATCAATTACTTAGATTATTTCTATATCAAACCTGAACAAATAATTTTTTGAGAAAAATTAAAGCTTAAATTGTATATTAAATCTAATAAATGCAATCTAATAATCAAATCTTTTTTAAATAAATGCAATCTAATAATTATGTGTATACTATATATAACAAATTATTAAAGCCTAAATTGTATATTAAATGTAAATTTTTAATACATACAATATAGAGAAAACACGTCATACCAACTTCGTAGACTTGACAGGACTTACAGACTCGATAACAAAAGACCGTAACATACAATACAGAGACAAAATGCCGTATCACCACAAGCAATTGTGGATCCTTGCTGATGGGTGCACTTCGGAATGTAGCAGATATGAATGAATATAATCCCAGTGTAGGTAATTACATATCTACCACTTGGGTTATATTCATTCATATGAATGAATATAACCCCAGTGTAGCTCTTCGATTTTCCTTGAAATTCCAGAGCTCGCTAATTACATATCTGCCACTGGGGTTATATTCATTCATATACAATTGATCGTTCTGATCAATTACTTCCTTATGTGCACCGCACCATCTTCTAGGAGGTTGTCAAGTGTTCTCGCCTTCGTGCTTGGTTTTTTGCGTATCTTTACATCCGCAGCCATTCTGTACAATAAAACACATTCAAATGACCAATATAAACACATTCAAATGACCAATATGAGGAACCCATATCATCGAATCAAACCAAAAATCAATATGAGGAACACATCAATCCGAAACTGATCCGATCAGTTCATTTGTATAAAATTTAATTCTGATTTAGTTCATCTTATTAAACAATTCTTAAATGACCAATATAAACACATTCAAATGACCAATATGAGGAACACATATCATCGAATCAAACCAAAAATCAATATGACGAACACATCAATCCGAAACTGATCCGAACAGTTCATTTGTATAAAATTTAATTCTGATTTAGTTCATCTTTTTAAACAATTCTCAAATAACCAAAAATCAATTTTCACATTTCAAGTATCAATATTGATGTGTTCAAATAACTACACACTGATGCGCTTTATCAATTTCCATCATTTGTTTCTTCGCATTTGATTCAGAAATTAAAACCCACAAGTATCATAGTTTCAATAAACAACCTAGATCTGTGCTCTAATTGTTTTTAGAGAAAAACACACAAGAATCAGCCAAATGATCACATGAGATCTGAAACTATAGAAATCAATGATACAGTTTGAACAATATACTCTGTTGATACCCGAGACAAAAACCCACAAGAATCAAAACCAAAACACAGTTGATCTCATATGAGGAACCGAAAACACATTCAAAACCTCTGTTTTGCTACCCGAGACAAAAACCCACAAGAATCAAACAAAACCTCTGTTTTGATACCCGAGACAAAAACCCACAAGAATCAAACAATATTTTCATATAAAACCTGAAACAAACCTTCATAATAAACAAAACCCAAACCTCTGTTTTGATACCCGAGACAAAAAACCACAAGAATCAAACAATATTTTCACACAAAACCTGTTACATTCTAGCATATCAAAAACATAGTGTCGATCATGTTTTAGGTATGTGATATTACCTTCGATTGTTATAGAAGATGATGATGATGAAGATGAAGATGAAGCTGATGATCGGTCGAGATTACAGAAGAGGAAGATGATTCCGATGAAGATGATTGAAGATGAAGATGAAGATGATCCGATGAAGATGATTGAAGATGAAGATGAAGTTCTGTGTTTTGGGACTTGAGAGAAGATGAAAATGATTTTATTGAGAAGTGTGAATGTTCTAATCATATATGTTTATCATTAAGATTTGAGGGTATAAAAAAGACATTTTATAAAGATATGTATTCATTTTAAACAACATATTAGTTCATGTTTTCATTTTAGACAACATATTACCAAGTACTTAGCTTATTTGTATATCAACCATGTACACTAACACATAATTTCATTAACATTGTTTTATAAAGATATGTAACTAAATGCAAAGAATTTAAATCATATATTATATTCTGTTTTTAGTATTATTGAATTATACAATAACAATGGACCTTTACTGAATTTTACACTAACAATGTGTCAAAAAAAATTAACATCATATATAAGAAGTTATTAGACAACATAAAATTAGGTCATGCTTTCATTTTCGACAAAATATTATCAATTATTTACCTTATTTCTATATCAAACATGTACACTAAAACAAATTGTCTTTAACATTGTTTTATAAAGATATGTAACTAAACATAAAGAATTTAAATAATATATTATAATATGTTTTTTAGTATTTGCTTCCGATCGTTATTAAAACAAACCCGTGTGTTCACACGGGTGTACACCTAGTCATAATAATAAGTAAATATTACATGTGTATATATACATTAAAAATATCTTCAAAACTCGTAAACTGCGTATAATTACCAACCGTGGCTCCAGTCTCAGCATCATCTAAAGCAACTTCACCAGAATCCAGATCTTGTTTGTGTTTAGTCTACAATATGGTATTTCATTAGTTATTAGTATAATATAATAAAAGTTACTTATCAACATCTTGTTATCAAATAGATGTATATTAACATCTAATTTTTATACCGCAACCAATAAATCAAACCCATCATCTCCATAAACCGAATCATCCAAAACAACAACATCAACTTTCTTGAAAGAAATTTCAGTTCCAGTTTCGGGATGGAAAACAGAAAGCTCAAACGTTTTAGATGCAATCATGGTGAAAACCAACCAAGATTCAATTGCTATCGGAACTTCTTCAATCACTTTTAACCATCCATCAGTAAAACTGCATCCATCGGTCTATCCTTTCATCATCACATTCCAAAACCTTTCGCCAACATAGATAGTTGCCATCCCATACTCGTAATTTTTACCATAGAATTGTTTCCAGAATTTGTCAGTAATTAGCTATAGAAGAAGTAAAAAAATAATTAGTGCAGACTTACAAAATTGATATGAACTAATGATCAACAGAGGTTACAACGGGTTAGTCAACAGAAGTTAAAAAGAAGGTTAGTCAACAGGGTTAGTCAACAGGGGTTCTAGTATTTACACACAACCTAACCACTGTTGTCTATCAACTGTTACATACCTTTGTTTCTTTCCAACAGAGGTTTCCTAACAACTATCATCCATTATGCCCAACAGAGGTTGCATCATGGACATATGTTAACTATCAGATGGTAGTCAACCGATGTTAAAAGAGTTAGTCAACAGAAATTAAAAAGGTTAGTCAACAGACGTTAAGATGATAAGGAAACATACGTTAAAAGGGCAAACAGATGTTAGCAAGTTGTTGAGCTAGCAAAGTCAACAGAAGTTAAAAAGGTTAGTCAACAGACGTTAAGAGGATAAGGAAACAGATGTTAAAAGGGCAAACAGATGTTAGCAAGTTGTTGAGCTAGCAAAAAATGTTTACAGTACGTAGCAAAATAATATATAGTTACTTACAGTCATGCCAAGTTCAGGTCTAATATTTGCTGAAATGTAAGAATTCTCGTAGACATTTTCTTTAAAACATGAGACAACGAATGACAAACTTCCAATAGCTTTTACTAATACAACATCTTTGGTTTTTAAACAACAATCTCTAACCAACTTTGTCCATCCATCCTTAAATATACAATGATCATCTCTCTTCCTTACTCGTACTAACCATGTTTTGTCACCATCAAGTAATTCTACAGTATGGCCGTAGGGGACCTCCTTCCCCCACAACAATTTCTCAAAATCAAGTGGTATATTCTGCGACAGTAGTTAGCAAACATCTTACATCAAAAATTAATGTACAATCCTAATAGTAGCAAGAAAGTAAAAAAAAAACATACCAAAAATATAAAATCATCTTCATTAAGAAATTTTAAAAAGGATGGTGTTTTGGTCAAAAATTACCGAAACAATTTAGTGAACAAATTAGTTTGTGAGGTAGTGTGCTAATTGTGTTTGTAAAAATGTATGTTAAATTGGTCGTTTGAGAAAATAGTTTCAGGATATAGCTTCAGGATATTGAGCTATATCAATAATCAAACAATGAGCTGTAAAAGTAAAAATGGACACAGGATATACGAAGAAAGCCCTTGATCAATCTAGATCGCCGGCATAAAACCTCGGGAGCCGATAATCGCCGGCTGCCTTGTTCTTCTTATTACTTCAAATAACAGGATACAGCTTCGGGATAGTGCTCGGATCAGATTCTAAATGTTACAACGATCGTAAAGTGTGAGTAAGTGTTGAATGCAGAAATAGCAAGTGTTCGATAAGTGTACGAGAGAAAGTGTACGAAATTGTGTGTCTAAGCACTGATCCGGCACTCCCTTATATAGTAACAAAAATAACTAACTATCCTACTTTCTAGGGATGCTGCGAATATTCCCTCTTGACCGTTGTGGACTCCTTCTCCGGCTCCCAACGTCTGTCTCCTAACTGTCTTGAGCGAGTCTTCGGGAAGACCAAGCCCAAGTATCTGTTGGTACCATGCAGCCAAAGAAAAACGTTAGTAGCGAGTAGGATACCCCCTCAGGATGTTACCAATATCCTGGTTTAGTATCCTGGTCGCAGCATCAAACATATAATATCAGGATATGTTTTCGGGATATAGGTCAGAAGTTCCACCCATAAGAATTGTCCCCAAAAATATAATGGTTGGAATCCCGAAATTCAAACGGGTATATTTTTCTTTGTGTTGATCGATGCACTTAATTAGACGTAACTGTTGATGTGACAAGGTGTAACTTCCCAAGCGATTTTTACTCAATGCCTATCTATCTCTCCCCTATATCTTCTCATTTTCTTTTTGAAAACCAGCCATCCTCCTCAGAATTTCCAGGTACAATCTCTTCTTCTCTCTCTCAAATTTCTATCTGCTTATCTCTCTCGATGGCTGCAAGAACCCGATCACATTCCGGCGAATCGACCTCGTCTTTTACTGTTCAAAACTTGCTCAAGAACCCCGAGAAGGAGGTATGTTCCTTCGACAAAGCTGACATCGCCGCATTGAGGGCCTCCGGTGCTTTTCCTGACGGAGCGGTGATCCGTTTGTTTGACCGAACTCTCCGGTAAGACGTGTCATCTAACGAGTGGATCTGTTTCTCGGCTTATCCCTTCTCTCTTGGTCTTCGATACCCCTTTCCTGAGTTCATGATGCAATTCTTTCGCATCACCGGTCTTAGCTTTGCTCAAACAATGCCCATGGTTTGGAGGGTGTTGGTAGTACTTAACCAAATTAAAACCTTTCATGTTCCTGATCTCTGTATCGAGGACATCCCCCTAGCCTACCGTCTCCGATCTCATGGCAATAGTCGATTTCTACTTTTTTTCTACTTCTAACAATCCCCTCATTCTCAAAGTAACAAAAAACAAGGATGAATGGAAACGTAAATTTTTCTTTGTTAGACGTGACTCCATTACCGAAGGTGACAGCCTTCCGGTGAAGTGGTTGGCCACCGGTAGGATTTAGGGTTTTAGGTGATCCCCAAATGTATCTTGATGTCATATCCTGAACTGATATTTTTAAAAAATTTAGATTTTTTTTTTATTTTTTTAGATTTTTTTAGGTTTTTTGGGGGTTTAGTTTTTAGCATTTTAGCTTGGGGGTGGGGGGGGTTTAGGTTTTTGGAGGGGGGGGGGGTGGGGGGTTAGGTTTTTTTGGGGTTTTAGTTTTTAGCATTTAGCTTGGGGGGGTTAGGTTTTTTTTTTTGCGGGGGGGGGGGGGGGTGTGGGGGTTAGGTTTTTTTAGGTTTTTTTAGCTATTTTAGGTTGTGTTCACATTGGTTCTCGCGGTTCTCACAATAAGGGTGGTTCTCGCATGAGCTCCTCCCTATATATATATATATATATATATATATATATATATATATATATAGGGGATGGATCATGAGAAAACTAGTTTAAATGAGAAAACCAAAAAACTAACCAAAAAAGCCTAAAAAAAAAACCTAAAAAACATACCAAACATTTTTTTTTACAATTTTTTATAGAAAAATCGCTACTTTTTATATATTGAAAAAAAAAATTTTAAAAATAAAAAAAAAAATTTGTTGTACTGCACATGTGCACTAATACATAAAGCTTAAACCACTTAACTCACCCCCCAAAAACCTAAACCCCCCACCCCCACCCCCAAAAACCTAAATTCACCCTCCCACCAAAAGCCTAACCCCCCCAACCCCCAAAAACCTAAACCCCCCCCCACCCCCCACCCTCCCGAAAACCTAAAACTAAACCCTAAACATAAACCCGAAAAAAACCTAAACCCCCCCCCCCCCCACCCCACCCAAAAACCTAATCCTAAACCTCCAAAAAAACTAACCCTAAAAGCTAAACTAGACTCAAAAAGCTAATTTTAAGCATGTAATGCAATTGTAGTACATGTTATATTGCACATGTGCACTACTATAATAATAGTATTGAAAACAAGACGACACCATAAATCTTTTTTTATGTCATAAAAAATATGCTCGAATATACTTGAATGAAAGATACAAAAATTTGTGATCTTATGGTGTCATTTTTGTTTTAAAATGATAACGTATGGAGAAATGGGAAATGTTTGAAAAGTTATATATATTTTTTTCCCAATTTTACCCCTCCTTCATTAAAAGCCCCCCCCCCCCCCCCCTCCTTCATTAAAAGTCTTCCCCCTCCTTTTTAGTGGTTTTTAGTTAGTTTTCTAGTTTTCTCATTTATATCTAGTTTTCTCATGATCCTCTCCCTATATATATATATATATATAATATAGGGGACCGCTAAAGTGAAAACCACCCCCAGTTGTAAGAACCGAGAGAATCACTTTACAACCATTAGATCTTCAAGATGGATGGACAAAATTAAAAGTAGTTAAAAATAATAGTAAGTATTTTTGGTCTTATTATGTCCTTAATATTTTAATGCAAAATGTCAGTTTAGTAAAATTTTTTTTTTTTTTGTATTATTAAATTAGTTTTTATTTTTTAAACAGAATTATTTTATTAAAAGTATTTAAATTCAGAGTTTTTTTTACAGATTTTTTAAACTTTTTACGTTTTACGTTAAACTTTTTAGGTTTTATGTTTTACGTTAAACTTTTTACGTTTTACGTTTTACGTTAAACTTTTTACGTTTTATGTTAAACTTTTTACGTTTTACATTTTAAGTTAAACTTTTTACGTTTTACGTTTTTACGTTTTAGGTTAAAATTTTTACGTTTTATGTTAAACTTTTTACGTTTCACGTTTTACGTCTTACGTTAAAATTTTTACGTTTTACGTTAAAAACTTTACGTTTTACGTTAAAAAGTTTACAGTTTTAACTTTTACATTAAAGAGTTTACGTTCTAGGTTAAAAAATTTACGTTTTATGTTAAAAAGTTTACGGTTTTAACTTTTTTTTTCAAAAACTTTTTTTACACAAAACGAACGCAACCAGAAAATCGCAACTCGGTAGGTATCTCAGATAGATTGCTATCATCATCGACGCCTAAAAAAATAAAAACCCAACAAACAAAAATCAAAACAATGAGTGGATTCTTGAAAAAAAACCGGGTTTTGGCTCATATTTTCCGATAATCAGAGGCTGCAAAGTGGGGTTGCAGGTTCAAAAGCCTACCCTCCACCATCCTTGCCGCGCCATCGTCATCAAAATATGCGGGTTTTTTTTTTTTTTTTTGGCATCATCACCGCCCAAATCCAACACATCAAACCCACATAGTTTACTGTTCAAAATCACCAAAAAAAATCAAGAACACACATCAACCCCCCAAACATACCACAATACCAACAGAATCAAAAACACAACTCAACCTCCAGCATCAATAAAACGAATCAACACAGATCAAACACCCACCATTTTTTCTAGAGAGAGAAACACATATCAACTGAGATCAACCCCCAACATCAAAAAGGAATCAACACAGATCAACCCCCAACATCAAAAATAAATCAACACAAATCAAGAACATAAATCATCCCCCCTAAACATACCAAACAAAATCAAGAACAGAAATCAACACCCACCATTTCTAGAGAGAGAAACCCACAAGAGAGAGAAAGTGATGACCGTGGACCTCCACCTCCGGTAAGTGATGCTCCGGCTACTGTCGGAGCCGTCGGCATCACCCAATTCTACCCCACCACCACCGCCTAGGGGTCCGCCACCAAACCCAACGCAACCACCACCAAACACCGGTCGCAAAAGGGGGCGGCGGGAGGAAAGGGAGGCCGAAGATGCCGCCGAAGATTCCGCCCCCACCAACCCCAACGTTATAAGCAACCAACACCATCACCTCCCGCCACCAGCCACCATTCACCGTCACTGCTCATCGCCGCCAGAACTGTCACCCCCACCGCTGGTCGGAGAGTATCTCCGGCGATGGCAGTGAACACTTCGAAGAGAGGAGATGCGAAATCAGTGGTTTCCATTTTTGAGAGAAAAAAAGGAGAATGAAATATGAAGGTGAGGATCAGGGGAGATTTGATAAAAAGAGGAGAGAGACAATGAAAGTCTTGAGACTTTTAAATGATCTGACAAGTGACAAGAGGATTAGACATTTTAGTCAAATGACTAAAATGCCCTTTAATGTGATTGTGGAGAGTGGTTCTCACGGTTCTTACAAGTGGGGATGGTTTTCATTTTAGCGGCTCCCTATATATATATATATATATATATATATATATATATATATATAACTAAATATAATTTAAGTTAAGTATTATCTTACTTATATAATTATTAAATATTTACATAATAACAATAATAAAAGAAGCCAAATATAATCGGTGTTTAAGGCAGGTCAAGTTAGATTGCGTTCTACAAAAGAACTTCGGTGACACCTGTCGCATCTCATGAGCCAACCCACTCGTGTGTGTGATAAAGTTGTATTTATAAGGTAATAATGATAAAATGAGAACTTTTAAATACGAGGTTAACACAATTAATAATTTATCTTGAACTAGATATACTACCCGCCGTAATGCGGCGGGATGCGGTGTTAATTACATTTGTATTTATACAAAGTAACATCTATTAAATGAAGTCACATCGACTATTTCTTTTGATCGACAAAAAAAATGCCATAGTTACATTCACATCTAAAACTCCAAATCCCCCTATGAATTATTATATATCAACTAAACTGAGAGACAAGAAGACACTAAGCAACAGTACAAATTATTATATATCAACTAAACTAAGAGGTGAAAACACACTAAGCAACAGCAACAGGAGCTTTGGGTATATCGGCCTTGACATTCGTATCAGCAAGCATGCGAATAGGATTACGTGTGACCTGATGTAAGGACTCTCAAAATTTTCCAAAAATAACCCGGAAGTAGAAACCCAGACCCTGAAACCCTACTGTGCATGAAAAACTAAGAAATCAAAATCTGTGGGTTTCAGGCGGGCCGCGTAAGAGTTGGCTTAGTCTTACGCGGGCCGCGTCAATATGAAGTTTGACCGGATAAGCATCCGGGCCACGTATAACCCATCTGGCAACCCTAACTCGTGACCCAGCAAACCTACGCGTAGACTAGGTGGCCACGCGGGCCGCGTAAAGGTTGAGCCAAAGCTCACGCGGGCCGCGTGAGACCCAAATTCCAGCTATAAATAGAGCGGGTCATGAGCAGTTCACTGTTGTCGAAGAAACTTTCAAAATCAATCATATTCTGCTCGAAATTCACTTTCAAATTAGTGGGGTGCTGCTACGATACCGGGTATTAACTCGATCGCTGCTACGATTCAATGTCCGATCGATTGAAAACTATCCGATGGATGTTTAAGTGCTGCCCACATTAGGGTTATACTTTGTCATTCGTCGTAAAATCGATGGATGTTTAAGTATCGCACTTTGTCATTCATTGTGATGGTTTTAATCTCGTGAGTTATCGTAAATGCTGTATTAGTTACTGACCTAGTTCGTGTGCATTATTATTTAAATTAGGTTACAAGGCTAATCAGTAGGCTAAACTCTGCCCGTATAACTCTGCAATGTGAGTCATTCTCTTTTATCAAAAGTGTTTTACAATACTCCAATTATTTTTAAAGGTTATAATTACAGGGACTAAGTCGTGGTTATCTTAAATCACTGGCTAGTGGGGTATTGTGCACATTACTAATTTCTCACGGTTAGGTTCATTGATCTAACAGTGATAATCATCAGTACCTGGGGAAGGACCCAATAGTGGTATGACCATCGTCACCATTGTGACACGGCGCCAGATAAAAATAAGATAAAAGTCATTGTAATCGCTCTTATGCTGTAATTAATAACTATGTGCCAATTTATCAAATTGAGTGACTCACCAGTATTTCCCCGCTGACAAAATATTTTTAAAACATGTTTCAGGCAACCTGCTATAAATCAAGGAAAACGTGCTAAGGAGCACTAACAAGCTTGAAGAGGTGGCTCAGTTAAAATAAATAAACATGTTTTATAAATCAGGGAATTTCCTAGTAAAATTCCTCTATTGTAAATTACGGGGCTTTATCTCAAATTATGAAATAAAATAATCGGGCATTTCAAGTTTAAAAGATCCTGTTCAATCTTCCGCTGTCGCATCAATTAATAAATACCACGGGTTCCTGTCCCGCGACTTCTGACCGGGTCAAACCGGGGCTGGGGCCGTGACAGGAAAAGGTGGTATCAGAGCCACTGATTTAAGCCTATTAAGTATTTCAAATACTTAATTTTCCTGATTATCGTCTTGTGATTATGTGCTTTTAACTGACTACTTGTTAGTTACAGTATGGGAAAACAAAGAATCTCAGATATCTATCTTAAATTAGATAGTTCACCGAAAGATAAGGGAACTTCATCCCAAACAAATTCCTCAAGATACTCAGCAGATACTGAGGAGGGAATATTTGTTCGTAAGGCACAATTTGAGAAACCACTTTCTCCTAATAAAAGAAGTTTGATTATTAGGAAAAGTCGAGAGAAAATAAAGAAGTTACAACCAAAAGAAGTAATGAGTAATAAGGAAGCTCAGGAAATAGACACTAAACCACCATGGGAAGATGAGTTAGATGAAAAATGGGCAGATCTTTACGTGTTAGCCACTGTAGCAGTAAATGCTAACTTTTAAACCAGTACCATCACCTATGCTACCTACAAGCCATAAACTTTAATCTATTAAATAAACCACTAGTATCTTTCGAATTTTTGTTGTACTAAAAATAAATATTTTGTTTTAAATAAAATAGTTTATTAAATATTCGTAATTAATATTAAATTTTCTGCTTTCCATTTTGTGATTCTGTAAAAAGTTAATTTACGAAATATTAACCTAAAATTTTGTGTGTTTCTTTATAAATGCTAAACAGCATGAATGAATTATCTGAAGCTCTTAAAAATCTCAATCTCTACCCTGTGAAAATAGAAGTTTCCAGAGACTTTACTGGTTACTTGGCTGATGTTGAGGAACTGATGGAATTTCAAGCTCCACCTCCGGAGAAATCAAAGTCTAAGAAAAGAAGAAGATTTGTGGGATGGAGGTGTGTGCGCAGAAGGAAACCAGCAACTAAGAAAATTCCCAAAATAGCGAATCCTATGGATAAAGGAAAAGGGATCGAAATTGGGGAAAGTTCTAGGCAAGCAGGAATAGAAATTGGGAAAGTTCTAGGCCAGCAGGAATAGAAATTGGGGAAATTTCTAGGCAAGCCGAGGAATTGCCATTACAGGAAGAATTAGATCGCATACTTGCAAACCGTGATATCCTTAGGCCTATCAATAACGACCTCTTTCCTTATCCTGTTGAAACCCAACTTCCAATAAACTTAGAACCGGCTATTCCAGATCCTTTAATCCACACCCAACCTCTAGGAGAAATGGACGAATGGTGGACCAACGACTGGCAATTTCAGAACCTCCTAAATAACCCTTATACCTTTTTCCCTCAGTTCGACCCAGAACCTGTACCAAACCCACCAATGACCAATGAAAATTTAGCTGAACTCCGCCATTTTGGCGAGGAACTGGTAAATACAGGGAATAGGATTCGGGAGGTAGGAGAACAGATCTCCTGGAAGTATGACGAGAGGGAACGTCGATTCTGAGATGCCAGCAGATGATGATGTTGTAGTTGTGGTTGTATAATAATAAAATAACAATAGTAATAAGAATATAAGTATGTGAAATAACTTAAAAATAAAACTTTTGTAAGATAAACAGTTTGTACGGATGCTTAATATATATAAAATATCAAAATTCGAAAGATCGACAATTTTGGCTATATTTGTTTTCGTGATTATGTGCAATTATTTTGTTGTGTTTAGTTATTAATTATTTTTCTACAAATCACTTATATAAATTAATTACCAGATGGCAAACGCTGGTAATGAACAAGTTAACGAGGGTAACCAATCCGAGCAATACAATGAAGATCAATTCCTGAATAGGCAAGATATTGAGAATATCGTTGCTCAGGGAATAGCCAATGCTATTCCAGCAATTCTTGCTGCTGCTCGGAATCCAGTTGAACCTCAACAAATCATTCCTAGAAAACGTACTTATGAAGATAACTTCAGTAATAGCGTAAACGGAGGCGGCAACAACAATAATAACAATAACAATGATGTACTACAAGCTCCACTCCTTAAGAAAATGAAAGCAGCAACACCTGGTTGCACTTATAAGGAGTTTCTTACCTGTAAACCGGCTGAATTTGCAGGTAATGAAGGGGTGACTGCGGCACTGCGTTGGTTGGAGAAAACTGAAGCAGTAATTATGATAAGTAAATGTGCTGAGGAAGACAAGGTCATGTATGCATCGCATCTTTTTAAAGAAGGGGCGCTAGAATGGTGGAATACGGTACTTCAAGCCAAAGGAAGAAATATGGCCTATGCCATGAGTTGGGAAGAATTTAAGCAGATAATGGAAAGAAAATTATGTCCCGAATATGAAAAGGAACAAATGGCAAATAAGTTCCTGAACCATCGGATGATGGGTGTAGATTGTCGAGGATATACTTCGACATTCTTCGAGTATGCGAGAGTGGTACCAACCCTGGCTTCGCCAGAGCCGGTGCTTATTTCCCGCTATATTTGGGGATTGATTGGCGAAATCCGTAATATCGTTAAAGCTGCGAGACCTCGCACTATTGACGATGCTGTGGAATTAGCTAACACCCTAACTGACGAGCTGGTACAAACAAGAGAAGAAAACCAGAAGAAGGAAGTAGCCCAAAAGATTACCCAAGGATTCCGTATGGGTAACCGCAGTAATTTTAAGAGAAGGGGAATTGGGCAATCTTTCACTGTTCCATTTTGCAATGCCTGTAAAAGAAAGCATTTTGGAAGATGCAAAGGATATTGCAATTTCTGCAAAATTTCAGGGCATCAAGAAGAAGATTGCAGGAGGAAGAAGTCATCGATCTGCTACAACTGCGGAGAAGCTGGACATTTGAGGCCAGACTGGCCGAGACTGGTCAAACCAGCTGATAACAAAGCCAAACCTGCAGAAGGAACTACCAAGAAAAATGCAAGAGCCTTCCAGTTGACTACCCAGGAAGCCGAGCTAATTCCTGATGTGATAGCTGGTACGTTCCTAGTTCACGACGTTTATGCAAAAGTATTATTTGACTCTGGTGCAAACCAAAGTTTTATAAATAATTCCTTTTGCCAAGCTCTTAAGCTACCATTAACGAAACTTAGGCAAGTTTTTAAGGTAGAAACGGCTGATGGAAATTCTGTATACGGTTTTGCAAAAAGAAATTATAGAACTATCAGGTCATAAATTTTCTGCAAACCTGTTACCTATGAATTTAGCTGGATTTGATGTTGTGTTAGGAATTGATTGGCTAGTAGCCAATCATGCTCGAATTCTTTGTGATAAGAATTCCATAGAAATTCATACACCCACAGGAGAATTAATAGTAATTACAGGAGATAAGCCACGAAAGCCACTGAAATTCATTTCAGTAATGAAAGTTGCTAGTTATGAAAGAAAACAAGGAATAGTGTATATGATTTCAGTAATCATTAACACAAAAGGTAAAGAACTTAAGGAAATTCCTGTAGTATCAAAATACCCAGATGTATTCCCAGAAGAACTACCGGGACTACCACCAGATAGGGAGGTAGAATTTAGAATTCATCTAATTCCTGGAACTACATCGATAGCTAAGGCACCTTATCGGTTAGCACCCACCGAAATGCTAGAATTGAAAAAGCAGTTAGATGAATTACTAAGCAAATGATTCATACAACCTAGTTCATCCCCATGGGGAGCTCCAGTGTTGTTTGTGAAGAAGAAAGATGGTTCGATGCGAATGTGTATCGATTATAGAGAATTGAATAAAGTTACAATTAAGAATCGATACCCATTACCTAGAATTGATGATCTTTTTGATCAATTGCAAGGAGCTAGATATTTTTCTAAGATAGATTTACGCTCAGGATACCATCAATTGAAAGTACAAGAAGAAGACATACCTAAAACTGCTTTCAGAACTAGGTATGGTCATTATGAGTTTACAGTCATGCCCTTTGGGTTAACAAATGCTCCTGCAGCATTTATGGACATGATGAATAGGATCTGTAAACCATACTTGGATAAATTCGTAATTGTCTTTATTGACGATATACTTATTTATTCCAAAAGTCAGGAGGAGCATTGTAAACACCTGCATGTACTCTTAACTTTGTTAAGAAAAGAAAAGCTTTATGTCAAATTCTCGAAGTGTGAATTTTGGCTACAAGAAGTCCAATTTTTATGACACATGGTGAATCACGAAGGTATTCACGTTGATCCTGCTAAGATAGAAGCGATCACTAAATGGAAGGTCCCGCAATCAGCCATGGAAATTAGAAGTTTTCTAGGGTTAGCCGGATACTATAGACGTTTTATTAAGGATTTTTCCAAAATAGCTGTACCTTTAACTAAGCTAACCTGTAAACCAGTTAAGTTTGAATGGGGACCTAAACAAGAAGAGGCTTTTTAGGATTTTAAAGCAAAGGTTAACAAACACTCCAATCCTAGTCTTGCCAGAAGGAACAGAAGATTTTGAAGTCTATTGTGATGCTTCAAAACTAGGATTAGGATGTGTGCTAATGCAACGCAAAAAGGTAATTGCGTATGCCTCAAGACAATTGAAAAAGCACGAGGAAAACTATACGACTCATGACTTAGAATTAGGAGCCATAATTTTTGCCCTTAAAATTTGGAGACACTATCTGTATGGAAGTAAGTTTACAGTCTATACAGATCATAAGAGTTTAAAATACATATTTGGGCAAAAAGAATTAAACATGAGGCAAAGAAGATGGATGGAGATTCTAAGTGATTACGACTGTGATATCCAATATCACGAAGGAAAGGCAAACGTAGTTGCAGATGCCTTAAGTCGTAAATATCATGAAAAGCAAAAGCGAGTTCGTGCTCTGAGGTTAAATCTACAATTAGATTTAATGGAACAACTGAAGAATGTATAAGAAACAGCAATCAAGGATGATGCTGAAGGTATGAAAGGAAGAATAAAAGAATTAGAACAAGGAGCTGATGGAATTTGGAGATTCCATAAGAAAAGAATATGGGTACCTAAGCAAGGAGACTTAAGAAATAAGATTCTAGAGGAAGCCCATAAATCTATGTATACCATGCATCCTGGTAATAATAAGATGTACCAAGATTTAAGGAATAATTTCTGGTGGATAGGAATGAAAAAGGACATAGCTAGATATGTTTCTAAGTGTCTTACTTGTTCACAAGTTAAGGCAGAACACCAGAAACCCTCAGGTTTACTTCAACAATTAAAAATGCCTGTATGGAAATGGGAACTTATAACTATGGACTTTGTTACTAAGTTACCCAAACCCAGAAAGGGTAATGATGCGATTTGGGTAATTGTAGATCGATTAACCAAACCAGCTCATTTTCTACCCTTGAAGGAAACCTTTAGCATGGAAAAGTTAGCAAAATTATATGTAGATGAAGTAGTATCCTTACATGGAGTCCCACTCTCCATTGTATCGGATAGAGATAGTCGTTTCACTTCTCATTTCTGGACCAGTTTCCAGGAAGCAATGGGAACCCGACTAAATCTCAGTACTGCATATCATCCTCAGACAGACGGAAAAAGTGAAAGGACGATCCAAACCCTAGAGGACATGCTTAGGGCATGTGTGATAGATTTTGGTGGAAACTGGGATGACCACCTACCTTTAATAGAATTCTCCTATAACAATAGTTATCATTCAAGCATTGAAGCTGCCCCATTCGAAGCAGTGTATGGACGCAAGTGTAGAACTCCAGTTTGCTGGGCAGAAATAGGAGAAAGCCAATTATCAGGTCCTGAAATTGTACAAGAAACTACCGACAAAATCACTCAAATCAAGGAAAGACTAAAAACGGCCCGAGATCGCCAGAAGAGTTACGTCGATAATCGACGCAAACCATTAGAGTTTCACGTGGGAGACAAGGTACTCTTGAAAGATTCTCCTTGGAAAGGAGTAGTTCGATTTGGTAAGAAAGGAAAGCTAAGTCCAAGATACGTAGGACCATTTCCAGTGATCCAACGTATAGGACCAGTTGCTTATCGCTTACAACTACCATAAGAGTTAGCAGGAGTACATGACGTATTTCATATATCCAATCTCAAGAAATGTCTATCTGACGAATCCCTGGTAGTACCTCTTCCAGATGTAGAGGTAAATGAAAAAATAAAATTTATTGAGAAGCCATTGCTGATAGAAGACAGAAAGGTCAAGTTTCTCAAACACAAGCGACTAGTGCTAGTCAAAGTCAAGTGGGATTCGAAACGAGGACCCGAATACACTTGGGAGCTGGAATCGAAAATGAAGCGAAAGTATCCTCACTTATTCCAGTAAATCTCGAGGACGAGATTTTAAATAAGGTGGGGAGGATGTAAGGACTCTCAAAATTTTCCAAAAATAACCCGGAAGTAGAAACCCAGACCCTGAAACCCTACTGTGCATGAAAAACTAAGAAATCAAAATCTGTGGGTTTCAGGCGGGCCGCGTAAGAGTTGGCTTAGTCTTACGCGGGCCGCATCAATATGAAGTTTGACCGGATAAGCATCTGGGCCACGTATAACCCATCTGGCAACCCTAACTCGTGACCCAGCAAACCTATGCGTAGATTAGGTGGCCACGCGGGCCGCGTAAAGGTTGAGCCAAAGCTCACGCGGGCCGCATGAGACCCAAATTCCAGCTATAAATAGAGCGGGTCATGAGCAGTTCACTGTTGTCGAAGAAACTTTCAAAATCAATCATATTCTATTCGAAATTCACTTTCAAATTAGTGGGGTGCTGCTACGATACCGGGTATTAACTCGATCGCTGCTACGATTCAATGTCCGATCGATTGAAAACTATCTGATGGATGTTTAAGTGCTGCCCACATTAGGGTTATACTTTGTCATTCGTCGTAAAATCGATGGATGTTTAAGTATCGCACTTTGTCATTCATTGTGATGGTTTTAATCTCGTGAGTTATCGTAAATGTTGTATTAGTTACTGACCTAGTTCGTGTGCATTATTATTTAAATTAGGTTACAAGGCTAATCAGTAGGCTAAACTCTGCCCGTATAACTCTGCAATGTGAGTCATTCTCTTTTATCAAAAGTGTTTTACAATACTCCAATTATTTTTAAAGGTTATAATTACAGGGACTAAGTCGTGGTTATCTTAAATCACTGGCTAGTGGGGTATTGTGCACATTACTAATTTCTCACGGTTAGGTTCATTGATCTAACAGTGATAATCATCACTCCTTGGGGAAGGACCCAATAGTGGTATGACCATCGTCACCATTGTGACACGGCGCCAGATAAAAATAAGATAAAAGCCATTGTAATCGCTCTTATGCTGTAATTAATAACTACGTGTCAATTTATCAAATTGAGTGACTCACCAGTATTTCCCCGCTGACAAAATATTTTTAAAACATGTTTCAGGCAACCTGCTATAAATCAAGGAAAACGTGCTAAGGAGCACTAACAAGCTTGAAGAGGTGGCTCAGTTAAAATAAATAAACATGTTTTATAAATCAGGGAATTTCCTAGTAAAATTCCTCTATTGTAAATTACGGAGCTTTATCTCAAATTATGAAATAAAATAATCGAGCATTTCAAGTTTAAAAGATCATGTTCAATCTTCCGCTGTCGCATCAATTAATAAATACCACGGGTTCCTGTCCCGCGGCTTCTGACCGGGTCAAACCGGGCAGGGGCCGTGACACCTGAGCTGAGCCAAAAAGTTGAACTTGTACCCTACAGCAAAACCAAATCCAAACAACCACAAATTGCAAAAAAAAATGTTGAAAATTTTAGTTTATTATAGTTGCTCACAAAATCATAAAGTAAAACACTTTCTAGTCATGTCTTCATATTTTGGTCATCTCTGTTTGTCATCATATCTTATATCATACCCCTATGGAATCGTATTGTCCAACATTTGTACAAACGCCAACAAATGGTATGTCAGCCGATGTACACATACCACCCAAAGCACAGACGTAAAGCAACACAAACCTTCATTTAGTCTACATCACTATCTAACGTATATTAAGATCAACAAATAACCATCAAAACACCAAACTTAAAGTACGTAAACTGAATATTAACCTAATTACTACAAAGAATTATACTTTAGAGACGAAAAAAAGTACGCCTATATATAGCGACGACATGTCGTTGCTAAAGGTTGTGCCGAACAAAATCGAACGTATACTCGGGTCACATCACAGACAGATGATCATCTAATATATACTAAGGCCACGTCATAAATTCTAGCTTCATAAGTAATGCGAACGATCGTGGCTAATAATACAATAACATAACTGAAACACCAGATCATGGAGCTCAAATAGCCTATCAGAAGCTCAAAGAGCAAAATGTCAAGGCGAAGATGTTAAAATATATTTCATATGTGGATATATTTTGTACCTTGCATGTCGCTACCAAACAGGTCTTCATAAGGTTTTGCTAGTAGGAAGTTGATCCACTTTTCCGTGATCTATTAATATACATAGAATTATTATTATTATTATTATTATTATTATTATTATTATTAGATTTAACTACAAATCTGTAAGCTTTAATGTGCAACCAAAGAGATAAAGGTTAAATTCAGTTTTCAGCTCACCTCAAATTAATATCCAACAAATACGAACTTAATTAGTTGAATTTACACAAAAGATAATGACACCTAGATAAAATGATGTTTGCCTAGGAAGGAACAGCCTCACAAAAAAATATTCGAATCTGGTTGATTTATGTAAGATACTTGGTTACTAACAATTCCACCGGTTCAAAGCAAGGATGGTTTTAAAAGTATTCTCAACTATGATATCATGAAGCCTTGATATGATTAAAGCGTTTAACAATAGGATGATTTTAACAGTATTCTCAACTATAATATCTTGAAGTCTAGATATGATTAAAGCGTTTAACAGTTATACGATTATAGCTTCTTTTGAAAGCTTATATGTGCTACTATATGCAATTATATCGGGGGTGTAGCTTGTAGGCTAACCTTGTCGTGTGGTCTCTTAGGAGATTTAAGCTCTTGAACAGTTGAACTAGGATCGGGTGTCATCAATATCTCTTGGCTACACTGTTGGAAGTGCCCTCAACCTGTTAGGGTCAAGAAGGAAACAAACTACATTAAATTTTAATCACAGATACAAAAGTAATTTGCTTGTTACATTTTATGTATGTCAAGTTGGGTACTTTAAGCGAAAACACTTTCGTAGTCAAGACTCCTTAACATAGTATTGAATGGATTCAGGCAGTGTCGTAAACTTAAAAGTCTGAAAGAAGACACCTTTCGTATCAATAAAATGTATGATTGTATTAACACGGCTTGACAACAAATTTCAAAGGAAAAACTTTGAGTACGCTGCAAAATAACATATCTAACACTGCAAAACAATTGTAGTTGATGTTGTCTTGATAGAAACTACATACACTTTGCGGCTGGTTACTTTTTCCGTATATATAATGCTAGAAAACAACTAAGAATAAAAAAAGTCAACCCGCATACAAATATATGGCTCGAAAGTAGCCTATGATCTCAGTGAACCGTTCCAAGTATGTAATCTGAACGACGGAATTAGGGGTGTCGTTTTGGGACACCGGAATAACGTCGGACTATTCAGGCCCCTGGCTTATCGGCTGTGGTTGCCTCTCATGTTTAGAAGAATCCATTCCGCAGACGAATGATGTCCATCGCCATAGAACATTAAAACACCATCATTGTAATAAATAATAATAACAAAGTGTGTGTGTGTAACCTCATAACATACATACCTTGATAGTAAGTTCAGGTGAAAGCAGCTCTCAACAATAGCAGGCTTCATACAAAGTCTCTCAGTAAGTTCCCAAAAAAAACTACATGTAGATCAAATCCATCAGTGCCTTTTAAACAACAGCAATACACAACATATAACATAAACAAATATAAGCATTTCACTATCCAAAACATTCTCCACACACTTATAGCACACAACAATAAAGATACATCACCTAAAAAAAAGAATGCACAAAAGACACCCAGAAACACATATCTAAACAGCCATTGCCAACAATCTGAATCCATAAAACCAATGTAAAAATAAATATGGAAAAATTACCTATGCCAATTACGAGTGACAACAACGTTCAATCCAGAATCGTACAACATGACCCAAAAAGCAAACCTGCTTTAAAAAACAAAAACACCAGACATACAAATAACAATAACATCATAAAATGCAAAATTAAAAGAAAGAATCCAGGTTAAGAAAAAGCAATTGAGCCTAAACCCTAAAGAAGTAGAAGTCCAAAAAACCTAATTGAAGAAAAAAAATTAGGACCAATAACCTAACATATCAATAGAAATCAAGTAAGGATGGAAAGCCGGAAAAGATGGGACATCCAGCGTGGAGAGGTCGTCGGCCGTCTTCCTCCGCCACACACACACTCTCTCACTTCTTTTTCCGTTCTCCTTCTCGATTCATATCCCTAGGGTTTCAAGGTAAAAACTCAAACCAGGTGGTGAGAGTAAAGGTACACAGCGCGTGGGTTTGAGATTGACCGCTGGAATCAGGCCGGAGAAAGTGCCCAGAATCGCCGGCGTTACCGTTGGAATCCGGCAGTAGAAGGTTGCCGGAATCACCCGGGGTCGTCGCACTGGTTACTGAGGAGACGTTTGCGAGGAGGTGTTGATGATATATGATGATGAAGCAGTGAGAACCACAAAGGGGTTTTTTTTTTTTTTTGAAAAACACCCAAAGCTAAGGGTACAACTAACCCAAGCTCAAAGTAGTTGCTTATTTATAGGTTATAATAGTAGCATTAAATACAACATTTTTATATATTATTCATATATATGGATTAAGTTATCACATTATTTTGATGAATAGTGACATATTTTTGTCTTTTGTGGTTTTGTGTTTTATTTTGTTTTTTTTAACATTCGTGTTTTCTTTCATTTTTGTTTTACAAATTTATTTTATATTTTATATTTTTATAATTTTGCCGTAGAAAGTTAAATAAGCTTAATTTTTTATTAGTTTTTTTTCGCTTTTTCTAGTATTTGGTCGTCGTTCGGTTGTTACTTAGCACAGTGTTTGGTAGTCACATTTCGTTTCTTAGTTTTTTTTCCGTTCTGTTGCTATTAAGCACGATGTTTGGTAGTTTTTACGTCACGTGAGTCACTTGATGTTAAAAATTCGTGTTTATGTTTTATGTTTTTTCCAGTTTTGGTCGTAGTTCGGTTACTACTTAACACGGTTTTACCCCAGCCCCACAACGCTGGTAACTCAGTTTTACATCCCCGCCCGCAACGCAACGGACTTAAGACTAGTTAATTATTAATTCTTAACATAAAGAGGAATAGTAAAGATTAGGTGCATACATGCATATATAATTCTTTAGGTTTTATTGTATGCACATATGGCCCTTTAGGGTTTTATCTTGTTTTTTTACCATGTATATATTATAATTATTTATTAACATATTTTGTTTTTTATTTATAACTTTTGAAAATATGATGTTTTATAAATTTCAAGGATTAGTCGTTGCGAGGTGTTTATTTTTATCTGCTTTTAGGTATAAATTTACTCAAGACCGAGTTGTGAATAGTAACGTACAAGTGGTCAGAGCACAAACGTACATCTCATTAAAGATGTCTCACGTTTTTGTTTTCTATATTAAGTAACACCGTTTACCATTTTTGTTATTTTAATAACATAACGTATTGTTTTGTAAAGTTTTGAATGTATCATTGCGACTTACTTATTTTATCTATGTTTCGATCAGAATTTTGTTTAAAATCAAACGGGCCAAATATAATTGATTTTCTTATTCTTGACCATGAGAATCCAAAACAATTCTAACTGAATAACATTGGTACTAAGACCACCCGTAGTGGGGCGTGGTTTTTAAAAAAATTTCAAAAAAAATGCCGGATAACGCCCTTCAAGCCATTACACCCGGCGTTTCCGGACGTTATTTTCGAAAAAAATTGAATGTGGCGTTTTATTTAAAACGCTGAAATTGTGTTGGGGTGCGAGAATCGACCGTTGCAAACGGTCAAATGTTTATTATTATTTTTTTTAATTCAAAATTTTACCCACTATATATATATATCAACCCACTTTCTCCTACTTTTTTATAAAAAACCTCTTACTTTCTCTCCTACTTTCTCCTTTTTTTTATAAAAAAACCCACTTTCTCCTATTTTTTATACAATCATGCATCCATACCGACCCCCTTTTGGTGTCCCCGCGCGCAAGACCCACGAACCCGAACACAACCCAACCGCACCACCCGTATAACCTTCAAGACATGGACCCGAACTTTTATCCGTACGCGGCTTACTTGAGTGGCGCCACTCCGTTCGTGGCTCCCACCTTCGGCTATGGTCAAGCCGGCGGGTCGCAACCGTCACAACAACAAGCCGAATCCGAACCCGAGGTCGATGTCGTGCCGGAGACGCAACCCGACCCGGTGCAAGAGAAATCGAAACGCGGCAGAAGGTCGCATAAGAAGAAGGAAAAGGACGAACCTCGACGTACAAAAACTACCATTAAATGGACGAAGGACGAGGAATTCACGTTGACTCGGGCGTGGCTCGACATTTCGGAGGACGAAGAAACCGGTAACTCTTATATTTTTTTTTACTTGTTTTTTACTTTTATTTTTAACATACAACTTATATTTTTATTTTTTTTTTAATTTGTAGCAAACTTTCAAACGGGCCCCGTTTTTTGGGATAGGGTTCGTGCACTTTTTTTTAGCACGTGGGGTCAAGGCGAACATCGGGACAAAGATTCCATTTCTAGCAAATGGACCGACATCAACAACAAGTCTCACGCGTTCCAAGAAGTTTACCAACGTAACTACGATAATCGCCCGAGCGGTGAAAGTGACGTCGGGGTTTTAACGAGGACTTTGGAGGAGTTCGATAGGACGAAATGCCCTTTCACGTACTATAAGTGTTGGGAGCTACTACGAAAAAGTCCAAAGTGGGCGCTAGTTAATCCAATGACGTCTAGTAGTAGACGTCGAGCTAAAAGGTCAAAAACATCATCCTCCGTTGACCCTTCAACTCCGACATCGGATGCCCGCAACGTCGATTTAAATGAGGTGGTGGACGTTGACGAGGAACTTCAAGAAGAGTTGAACCGACCGCCCGGTAGAAGAAAGGATAAGCGAACCGGGAAAAAAACGGTCGAGTCGTCTTCCGATCTCGAGTTAAAGGATGATTTCGAGGAGATGAACCGTCGTCTCCAAGACATTCGCGACCTCGGCCACAAACGTTGGGAGATTATGAAAGAACGAGTGGCCGAAACCAAAAAGTTTAACGAGATGCAAGAGGCGAGGCAAATGGAAAAGGACATTGAGTTTTTGTCCAAACCGATCGACCACCTCCAAGGCGACGCGTTGATCCTTGCGCAAATGCGTCGCCAAAAAATTCGAGAAAAATATGGACTCTAGATCATCTTCTTTTTTTTTTAACTTTACTTTTTTTCGGGTTTTTTTTTCTGTTTTTTTTTTTTTGGTTTTTTTTTTCGGTTTTTTAATTTTCTTTTTTTTTTCGGTTTTTTTTTTATTTCAAGTAGTGTAATTTTTATTTTAAATTAATGAAGATTTTTATGTTTTAAATTAAAAAAAAAAAATTGTCAAATGATTGCATGGGCGTTATTGGAATAATGCCCCACTACACCTCTTTTGCTATAATGCCCAACGCTGACTAGGATGCCACGTGTCGGATAATGCCACATGGTGGGGGCATTATTTTTGTTCACCACTACGGGTGGTCTAATGTCGGTATTTGTTTTATGATTTTTGATCATTGTAAAACAAGTGCCGGTATCCTTTTAGGCATATTTTTTTTTTCGTTGTGACATGCTTATTTTTATCTATTTTCTAATCAAAGTTTTATTTGAAGTCGAGTGGCTCAAATATAATGTGTTTGTTTTTATGATTTTCGATCGATGTACAATAAGTGTTGATATCCTCTTGGAGATATCTTTTTTAGTTGCTATATTGAGGGATGATATCGTACTGTCACTATAATGAAGCGAACCGATATTGATTAAATGCCCGCCGCACCGCGCGGGAAATCCCACTAGTTGTTATATGAATTTATGTGGATGAATTACATGTCTTCATATATTATAAAATTATATATATGTGTGTGTAAGTTTACCATTTACGTATGTATAATTTTTTACCATTTACACACGTGTACAAAACTTTTTAAAAATAATTTAGAGGGCAAAGAAGAATCAATTATTGGAGAGATACATCATTTAATATCTTACATTCATATGTATTTCATAATACATAAAAATTTTCATTGGTTTCTCGAAGCTTTTGTAATTCTCCTATATATTAAATTCTGAAGTGAATGAACAGTACTAATCAAAATAGAAATGAATGAATAGTATCGGGTACCGGTATCAAATTTATCAAACTGAGTGTATTTTCGGTATCTGTTCGGCACCGGTATTTGAGGGTAAAAATGAACAGTACTAATCAAAATAGAAATGAATGAATAGTATCGGGTACCGGTATCAAATTTATCAAACTGAGTGTATTTTCGGTATCTGTTCGGCACTGGTATTCATCGGGTTTTACCCTCAAATACCGGTGTCGTACCAGTACCGACCGTATCAAGTCGTACCGTACCAAGTATATTCGGTACCGGTACCCACTTTTGGGGATTTCGGTAACGGTATTTTCGGTACCGGTTGGTATCGAGCTCATCAAATCCTGTAGCAATGCAAGTAATTGCACAATTTAGATTACTTTTCATACACACAGTAAGTAAACTGTATTTCGTTTGAATGAGGTTTTATATACACAACAACTTATTTTGCTTTATTTTTTGTCTTTTTACGTAATGAATGAATTGTAGCATGTAAAGTTAACTTGGATATTTAGATTATTGATGAGCAAATCGTATCAAATCCTGTAATCAAACCGGTATCGTATCGGTACAAAATTTACTATACCAAATCATTTCCGGTACCAATTTGGTACCCACCTTTTGGCGTTTTCAGAATCGTTACTTTCGGTTCGACACCGGTCTAGCACCATATCTATATTTATTGATTTTTACCTTCAAATACCATACCGTATTGTACCAAGCATTTTCGGTGCCGGTACCTAATTTTAATGATTTTCCGGATCGGTACTTTCGGTGCCGTTACCGGTACCGAGCTCATGCATATTTTAACGTGTTAGCACCGTAATAACTGAACTGAAAACAACCGAATTTCCAACGTGTAGGACGTGTAGGTCCTATTATTATATATTAGGTTATTTAAAATCACTTTTTAGGACGGATTGACTATCCTTTTCACGAGATTTTTATTTATGTTTTGATATTCGGTATCTACTTGCCGTTACTGACACGCGTTTTGCAGTTATTGGGTCTCCGCCGCAACGCGCGGGTGGAAATTTAACTAGTTATCGTAATATTTAGAGTTCTCCTTTCATTCTTCTATATATTTGTATGTATGTATATATAGATGATGGTATTTCTTCATTTACCTTAAGAAAAAAAAAACAAACGAATTGCTCATAGTCCTTCATTTTCATATGTTTTGATCATATAACTAGTTAGATTGAGGTTTATTAGTGAAAATGAACAAAAAAAACTTTACTATTTATATTTTAGGGTAAATTACTTTTTGAGTCCCTGTGTTTTAGGGGTTTTAACTACTTGAGTCCAAAAGCAAAAAGTTTAACGACCTGAGTCCCCATAAGCATTTTCTTTAACCATTTGAGTCCAAATTTCTAACTCCATCCACCAAATCTGTTAGTTTTTAATGAAAAGACTAGAATGCCCTTGCATTTAAAAAACATAAATATAAATACACACAAAAGCTCTCATCTCTCTTTCAAATACACTCAGCCTCTCTCTCTAAAACACAAACACAAACACATGACTCTAAATCGGCCGGACCTTTTACCACTACCACCATCACCATCAAGCCAAACTCTAATGTCGCCTGCAACGTACTACCACCGCTACCACTGTGGCCTGCCGACCTGTTAAAGATGTAGGGTTCTAACGCCGCCTGCAACGACCCTGAATCGAAACCCTAATGCCGCCTGCAACAGCCTTGTCCCGGCGGACCCTAACGCTGCCTGCAACGGCGCCATCAACTGAATCGAACAAAAACCCCCCATTTTTTTCTTGTTTTGAACAAAAACCCTAATTCAAGATCCTGTTCCACGAGTGGTGGTTGCTGCCATCGAGTTCATGGAGGTTTTTGGATAGGTTTTGGGTGGTGGCCTGGTGGGGATGGGTCAGCGGCACGAAGAGAGCAACAACAGCACCTGGACTTCTGGTGATTTGCAATCTAAGTCTTCAAGTTCATCGTCAAGGAAACAGAGGCATCTCGTCTTTGAGTTCATCTTCGAGTTCTTTTGGATTTATTAATTGTAAAGACTAAGAAGCATAAGCTCGGAAAGATATCCAAACGTCTTTGAGAGCGATCCCGAAAGGTTATTATCGCCTAACGATAATGTTTGAAGCTTCTTGCAGTACCCTAAGCTTAAGCTTAATGGAACTGGACCCGACAGTTCATTTTGCCTCAGCTGAAGAAAAACAAGATTCTTGAGCTTCCCAATTGTTTCAGGAATCACTCAAGTAATATGATTCCTGAAAAAATCGATCTCGCTTAAGCTTGACAGTTTGTTAACTTAGTTGGAATGTTTCCGGATATCTGATTCTCGTATAGATACAGCACGCTCAGCTTCTGTAACTTTCCGATTTCAGCTGGGATTTCGCCTGTGATCATGTTGCCAAACAGATAAAGACTCGCCAGATTACTCAAGTTTCTGATTTCAGGAGGCAAACCACCTGAAAAACTGTTATTGTTCAGCAAAAGAACAGAGAGTGTGCTGGAGGTTTGTGGTTGAGGTGGTGGTTGGAGACGGAGGTGGTTGTGTCTGTGGTGGTGTTGATGGTGGTATAGAGAGAGAAAGAAAGATGAGAGGGTGAGATGAAGGTTAGAATTTAGAGAGAGAGAGATAAGGGGGGCATATAACAGAGAGACAGGATTTTTTTTTAATTTTTTAATTATAAGGGTATTTTGGTCATTTAACAATACTTAACCAAAAAATTCTAACAGTGTTAGAAATTTAGACTCAAAAGGTTAAAGAAAATGCTTATAGAGACTCAGGTCGTTAAACTTTTTGCTTTTGGACTCAACTAGTTAAAACCCATAAAACACAGGGACTCAAAAAGTAATTTACCCTATATTTTATTAGTTTTTGCACAGTTAGCGTTAGGTATGGCTATAACGTTATTTAACATGAGCTATTGCATTCCATTATGACGAAAGCATGCATGGGCCTACGATATAAAGATTGTGATACAAAGATACCAACCTCAAATAAAGCACATGTGACCCAAGTGGAAAGATGTCGGGTTGATACCTAATACAGTTATACTGTAGGCAAAGAATTATCCCCGTGGTTTTATTTTTTCGGTTGTTATGGTAGACCCCCTTACTCTTGTTTTATTGTTAGTTTTCTTTATATGCAGGTTAGATTTTGTTATATATATATATAGGGAAGGGTTTAAATGAGAACGCTAAATATCGCGAGAACCGTAAGAACGAATGAAAAAATCATGAGAACTTGGTCAAAAACAATTCAAATTCAAAATTTCTTTTTGCACTTATCATTATTATTTAAATACAATGTTAGAAATTAAATTTACACGTTTAAATTTTCGTGAATTCGTAAATAAAGAAAATTTACACATGTGTAAGTTTGTCATTTACACATGTGTAAATCTGTTATATTTACACATGTGTAAAAAATCTAGTAAGAGTGATTTTGAGAGGAGAAATGAATTGTTTGATGTTGTAAATTCTTTTTTTGATGATGTATCTTAATTACAATGAGGTTTGTATTAAAAAAATTGGTTTTGATTGGTTTTTTCATTTGTTCTCATGGTTCTCGCAATATTTAGCGTTCTCAAGATAACCCTCCCCTATATATATATATATGGGAGAGTTTAAATGAGAACGCTAAATATCGCGAGAACCATGAGAACAAATCAAAAAAACGCGAGAACTTTGTCAAAAACAATTCAAATTCGAAATTTCTTTTTACACTTATCATTATTATTCGAATACAATGTTATAAATTTCATTTATACTTTTAAATTTACGTGAATTCGTAAATAAAGAAAATTTACACATGTGTAAGTTTGCCATTTACACATGTGTAAATTTGTTATATTTACACATGTGTAAAAATTCTAATAAAAGTGATTTTGAGAGGAGAAATGAATTATTTGATGTTGTAAATTCTTTTTTGGATGTTGCATTTTAATTACAATGAGGTTTGTATTAAAAAAATTGGTTTTGATTGGTTTTTTTATCCGTTCTCACGGTTCTCGCAATATTTAGCGTTCTCAAAATAACCCTCCCCTATATATATATATATATATATATATATATATGGTAGGGATCCTAAGAGAAGTCCACCCTATTTGAGAAACTTGAGAAGCAATCTGGACCACACATTTTCCCAAAGCAAAAAATTCAAAAAAAGGTGAAAAAATGCAAAAAAAATTTTTTTTTTTTTTTGGAAAATCGCAGCTTTTTCTTTAAGGATTAATTTTTTTTTTTATTTATACACATGTGTATATTGTTAATCTTTTAACTATACATATATGTATATTGTCAATTATACATATATGTATATACATGTTTAAAATTGAAAAAATATGTGTTATAAATCCTAAACCTTATACCATAAACACTAAAGCTAAACTTTAATGCTAAACCCTAAACCCTAAACCTTAAAGCTAAACCCTAATTCTAAACCCTAATATTAAACCCTAAAGCTAAACCCTAATTCTAAACCCTAATGTTAAACCCTAAAGCTAAACCCTAATTCTAAACCCTAAAGCTAAACCCTAATGCTAAACCCTAAAGCTAAAACTAAACCCTAAAGCTAAACTCTTAATGCTAAACCCTAATGCAAACCCTAAAGATAAAGCTAAACCCAAAAGTTAAAGTTAAACCCTAATGCAAAACCCAAAAGCTAAACCCTAATGCTAAACCCTAAATACTATTACTAAACCCTAATGCTAAACCCTAAAGCTAAACCATAAAGCTAAACCCTAAACCCTAATGCTAAACCCTAAATACTAATGCTAAACCCTAAATAATATTTATTTTTCAATTTTAAACATGTATATACATATATGTATAATTGACAATATACATATATGTATAGTTAGAAGATTAACAATATACACATGTGTATAATTCCAAAAAAAAAAAAATTAAATAAAAATTAAAAATTAAATACTTAAAGAAAAAGCTGCGATTTTTTCAAAAAAAAAAAAAAAATTTGCATCTTTTTTACATTTTTTTTGCATTTTTTTGCTTAGGGAAAATGTGTGGTCCAGAATGCTTCTCAAGTTTCTCAAATAGCCTACTACTTCTCACATGATCCTTATCCTATATATATATATATATAGGGAGGTTCATTTGAGAAGAAAATTAAATTGAGAAGAAAAAGAATAAAGGGTACAATTGTAAAACATTAAATAGTTTTTCTCTCATCTCATTTATTATTATTTTTTACTAATTAATTAGTCATAAAGAGTATCATCCTACACACTAAAATTTTTGCCTAGACACATCAAAATTTATCCTACACGTTTTTGAAATTTATCCTACACAACTCGTAATTCATCCTACACACCTCATAATTTATCCTACACTTTAAATTAATTTTTTTCTTCTTTGAAAATATATATATTTTTTTAAATAAGTTACAAATTTAAAGCTAAACCTTAATGCTAAACCCTAAAGCTAAAACTAAACCCTAAAGCTAAACTCTTAATGCTAAACCCTAATGCAAACCCTAAAGATAAAGCTAAACCCAAAAGTTAAAGTTAAACCCTAATGCTAAACCCAAAAGCTAAACCCTAATGCTAAACCCTAATGCTAAACCCTAAATACTATTACTAAACCCTAATGCTAAACCCTAAAGCTAAACCCTAAACCATAAAGCTAAACCCTAAACCCTAATGCTAAACCCTAAATACTAATGCTAAACCTTAAATAATATTTATTTTTCAATTTTAAACATGTATATACATATATGTATAATTGACAATATACATATATGTATAGTTAGAAGATTAACAATATACACATGTGTATAATTCCCGAAAAAAAAAATTAAATAAAAATTAAAATTAAATACTTAAAGAAAAAGCTGCGATTTTTTCAAAAAAAAAAAAAAAAATTTTGCATTTTTTTGCTTAGGGAAAATGTGTGGTCCAGAATGCTTCTCAAGTTTCTCAAATAGCCTACTACTTCTCACATGATCCTTATCCTATATATATATATATATATAGGGAGGTTCATTTGAGAAGAAAATTAAATTGAGAAGAAAAAGAATAAAGGGTACAATTGTAAAACATTAAATAGTTTTTCTCTCATCTCATTTATTATTATTTTTTACTAATTAATTAGTCATAAAGAGTATCATCCTACACACTAAAATTTTAGCCTAGACACGTCAAAATTTATCCTACACGTTTTTGAAATTTATCATACACAACTCGTAATTCATCCTACACACCTCATAATTTATCCTACACTTTAAATTAATTTTTTTCTTCTTTGAAAATATATATATTTTTTTAAATAAGTTACAAATTTAATTTAGTGAGCTATTAAAAAGGAAGACTAAGAATTAATGATCTATCTAATTTTACCAATATACCCTTACACTCATATTAAATACAAAAATTAAATGAAGTAAAATAAAGCATTATTATTGGTTGAAGTTTGTTCTTTTTTATTCTTACAAAAAAATTCTTCTCATTTGAACCCTCCACTATATATATATATATTGTTTCATGTTAAGTTGGATCATAAAATATTACAATGCATCATCATTATTGGTAACAACTAGACCTTCAAGTGTTGTAAGTTATAGATAAGGTTAGGGGTGTGGTTTAAAGTCTCTAAGGGTTTTATTACGACACATCATATTCACATCAGCGTCATGTCGAATGGGGGGGCTTTAAAGTACATCCTTCTAACTTGCATGCAATGGTTTAAAGCCTCCATTATCATTACCAAATTATTCTTTTTTATTATATTTTGTATTTTTTAATTTATATGCCAATTTTATTTAAAACAAAATAAAAAACATAATTTCAATAAAATAAATAAAACATTACAAAGTACTTAAAAAATAAAAAAAAACTACAAAGTTACTTAAAAAAATAACCTACTAGAAAATAAAAAAACTACATATATTTGGCTGTGATTTTTGCCTTATGAGCCTTTAAAATGACTCGGTCCTCCTCCGATAGGTTGGAAATGTCTTTCTCGAGAAACTTCATATCTTTCTGGATTTGTTTCTCCATTCTAAGTTCACGCTCATTTTCCTTGATCGAGAGAAGCCAGTTGAGTCTAGCGTCGAACTCGTGCAACCTTGACGGGCCATCCGATGGCGTTGAAGAAGATGTGTCTCGTGCTCGTGCAGCTGCCTTACTTCTATCCCTACCCTTCGGTCGTGGCAGCTCTTGCGTTTCTTCAAGATTTTCCACCTTTTGAGGAAGTGGGTTGGGTTTCGGGTACGTTTTTGGTTTGGGGTATGTTTTCGGTTTGGGGAAAAATGGCGGTGGAGAATAGTATCCAAAAAACGGGAATCAGTGGCGTGGTCGGATGAGGGGGTTGGGGTGGTAGGTGGCATCCGATAATACCCAACCTCACCCGTTCGCGGGTCTCTTCGGTATTGTTCTTCTTGCTTGTTGTTTGCTAAATTACCCCAAAACGGATTGTTGGGATCCCACGGGTTTTGATTGTTGGGAACATTGTGTGAATATAATAAAGTTTGTAAAGTTTTGAGATGGAGAATGGATGAATATTTGAGTATATTTATAGTGTTAAAATTAAAAATTAAAACTTAATTTTTTTATATAATCGACCGTTGCCAAATGATCATGTTTGACCAAAATCCTCGAACAACGCGCTAAACCCTCGTTACTGGGCTGATAAGGCATGGATAGCGCCCCCGCTTTGGCGGGCAAGGGATGGGTGTGGGGCGCCCTAGGGAGCTAACGACGATGATTTGGCCAGTGGCGGTATACCAACCCGTCTGATCTAAAAGAGAAAACCAAACTAGCTAGATTTACGGCGTAAATATATATATAACATATGTCAATTAACATTAGTTCACATGTGAATTAGCATTGAGTTGATATCCACATACGAATGTAAAAACCTACCTATACTCATAGTATAAAGTTGCGTGTGAATCAACACTCGTTCGCATGTTAACTTAACTTTTTTTTTTCGGTAAATTTGAATCACTGACGAACCACTAGAGTATCATCGTGCCACTAGTGAAACCACCCGATCATATCCATCTCCACTAGGCAATAATGCATATACAACAATTCAGAAGGAAACCCAATAAATTTGGGAAAACCCCCTTATGGGAATCGAACCCATGGCCTGATGGTCATAAGTTTTATATCAACACCAAGATGTCACTAGGCTATAATGCTATGGGCGCATGTTAACTTTAACTAATCTTAATAAAAAAATGTAAACTAACATTATAATTTTACACGAGAAGCAAAATGGTAGTTTACATGTGATGAGCTTATTGGGAAAACCCCCTTGTTCTACACCCCCTTATTCACCGAATAATCGCTGCAAACTTCTATTTCACGCCTGGTACCTAGATGACGGAACGCTTATTGGAGATGCCACCCAAGTGGCTAATGCTTTAGATATCATCAGAGCTGAGGGTCCTTCCTTAGGGTTTCAACTTAATATAAAGAAAACTGAAGTTTTCTGGCCAACCTGCAATGGTGTTAAGGTTCAGGAGGGCTTATTCCCTCGGGGGATTGGGAGGCCGGTGCTGGGTGTGAAACTACTGGGGGGTGCCGTTAGTCGTGATGCAGAGTTTATTAGTAGTATGGCTCTTAAAAGAGCGAACTGTGCAGTCGAGCTGATGAGGTGCCTTAAACGCCTACGGGACCCTCAGAGCGAGCTCCTCTTGCTTCGTTCTTGTATGGGTGTTGCTAAATTACTGTTTGGTCTTCGAACGTGTCAACCTTCTTTGGTCGGGGGAGCTGTCTCTGTTTTTTATGAAGGCCTCCGGGGAGCATTAGAGGATATTGTTGTTAGTGGGGGTACCTTTTTTGGAGATCTCCAGTGGAGGTTGGCTTCTCTCCCGACCCGGTTCGGAGGCTTAGGGATTTGTACGGCCGAGGATGCCTCTTCATATGCTTTCGTGGCTTCAAGGGCCCAATCTTGGGGTTTACAAGACCACATACTCCGAGAATGTGGTGGGGATGTTTTAGACTCCGAATACAGGAGTGCGTTGGACCTTTTGCATAATTCTCTTCCCGACCTTGATATTGGCGGTTTCTACATTAAAGACACCGCCACTCCTAAATCCCAGAAAATTCTGGCGAATGCCTTATATGGCGAAATTGTCAAGAGGTTTGAAGAGAAGTTTGTTTTATCCCCTCGGCAAAGAGTTGAGTTTGAATGTCTACGTGCCCCACATGCTCAGGATTTTCTGTCTGTAGCACCTATCGAAGGCTTGGGGCAACACATGTCGGCTGTGGAATACCGTGTTATCCTTAGATACCGACTGATGATTCCTTTGTTCCCAGTTGACGAGCCATGTCCGGTATACCGCAAAGCGTGTTTGGATTCTTTCGGCGAGCACGCGATCCACTGTAAAGAGCTACCAGGGTTTAAATATCGGCATGATTGGGTGAAAGATGTGTTATGTGATGTTCTTAAGCGGGCTGGGATCTCTGCCAAAAAGGAGGCTCCAGTAAATTTTCTGACTGACCCCTTAGAGGGGGGGTCCACTTTACGCCCGGCGGACATCCTTGTGTTTGGATGGGAAGGGGGGAAACACGCTTGTATAGATCTAACTGGAGTCTCCCCCCTTTTCGGGCTCAAGGACAAGGGCTTTGTCGTAGGGCAAGCGGTGCTCAAGGCAGAGGCGAGCAAAGTGGCAAAACATGAGAAAGCCTGCCTGGAGAATCAACATGTGTTTGTCCCGTTTGCGTTTGATACCTTTGGTGGTCTCGCTCCTGACGTTGTGCGATTTTTGAATCGGGTTCAAAAAGTCGTTAATAGTAATTCTTCGTCGCTAAAGGTTTCAAACTTTGTATTTAGTAGAATTGGTTTTTCTATTCAAAAGGGGGTGGCGGCGCAACTTGTTGCCCGACTACCTGTCATTGCTTTGTAATTGCCCTTTTTCGTGTGGAATGATATTGTTTGAAACAGTGTTAAAACGAAGAAAAAAAAAACACTAGTTTGAGTGGGCTTTAGTCATATGCAAATATAAAAGGATGGCTGGATTTATGGTGTAATTCACTAATTCATATTGAAGTTACACTTCACAAAGTTTAATTATTGAAAAAAATTTAACAAGGTTGAAATATAATGGGTTCTTTGTTGATTTGATCATTGAGTATATTCAAAATATTTTAGTTTTGAAAACAAAATATTATGTTGATTCTCAACAACTTAGACCAGCTTTTTGTTTGGTTATTTGGTTGTTTTTTTTTTGATGCGTAACAGGAATGAGAACATAAATGTATGTTTACTAAAAAAATTAGCATAAAAATACAATTCTATATAGAATGGTACAGATGAGTAGAGATGGCCAAATCGGTTTTGGTTCGGTTTCAAACCGAGTTTGGCAGTCGGCCATCGGTTTTAGTTCATGTTCCAAACCGGATTGCCCAGTTTTAGGGTCACTTTTTTTTACCCGGTTTCAGTTTCGGTTTCAAACCAGTACAAGTAAGCACATTTTAGAATTGTTTTTTAGTTAAATAAACAATTCAACTTTTATTAATTTTTAGATTTAAGAAACAAGAAAATTGTAAATCAATAAAATAACATAATTTTATTTGTGTGTATATGTATGTATATGCAATACGTGTGTGTATATATATGTATACGAACATGTGTATGTACATGTTAGTGTAAGTATTTGTATGTGATGCGTATGTGTATGCCTATGTATGTATAATATGTGTATGTACATGAATATGTGTATTTATGTGTTAATGTATGTATTTGTATGCATGTATATGTGTGTATATATATATACTAGGTTGGAACCCCGTGTATTACATGGGTCGAATAAATGTAATTTTATATATTAAATAATAAAAAAAATTATCTTTATAAACCCCGTATATTGTACGGGTTAAATAAATGTAATTTTATATATCAAATAATAAAAAAATAGTTATATCTTTAAAAACCATGTGTATTATACAGATTAAATAAATGTAATTTTGTATACTAAATACTAAAAACGTCGTATCTTTAAAAAAACCCGTGTATAATCGAGTTGAATAAATCTACCAAATAATAAAAATATTACATCCAAACGTCGTATCTTTAAAAAACCCACGTATAGTCAGTCGGGTTGAAAAATCTACCAAATAATAAAAAAAAATTGTATCTTTAAAAACCCCGTTTATTACACGTGTTGAATAAATCTAATTTAACATAGCAAATGATAAAAAGTTATATCTTTAAAAACTCCGTATATTACACGTGTTATATAAATGTAACTTTGTATAGTAAATAATAAAGAAATTTATATTTTTAAAAACCCTGCATTGAATTAAAGAAAGGAATATTGGATTTTAATAATCCCAATTATTCGTTGTTTCCCGCTAACAGTTCCAATTTCAAAAATAACCACTGGTTGTCCCAATTATTAACATATTGGCTTCCAATGGACCTTGACTAACAGAACCCTAATGTTGTTAGTCTCTGATTACCGGAAAAACGATCATATTCATCTCCAGTAGGCATGATGCCTATATACCAATTCATGAGGATAATATATTAAATTAACAATTTAGATTTGAGGATAATATTTTATTAAAGTATGATAAGATTTAATATTAATTTATTATCTATTTATTTAGTTAATATAATATAAGTATATATTTGAGGATACCTTCTATGAATGACACGTGTCCAAAACTTGGTTTCTTTTATTATATAGTATAGATATACATATATTTACTTAAATATATACATAGACCGTTTTTTCTGTTTTAAACAGGTTTGGACTGGGTCGGTTTGAAACCGGTTCAGGTCAGTTCAAGGCTCCATGTAGAGGAATCGTGGTGGACCCAATAATTTTTTTGTAGGGGTGTGAAATTTTTCTAAGGATTTTAGGCCCCTGGTTATATAATAATTTTTTTCGGCGTGTAACAACTCGGATTGGGTCGGGTCATGTTAAAAAAGATAATCAAACTAAGATTCATATAATCATCAGATCAGGTCATGTTCATATCTAACCAACTTAAACAATGTTTCATTTTCAATTTTCAAACCCTAATTCTCAATCTAAATTCTAATCACATAAGCAAACAATGTTCTAATTCTAGTTCTAATCCCATAAACAATCAAACCAATTCTAAATTTCTAAATCTTCCTAATTATCATTCATCAAATCAAACAACAAAAAAAGTATTGAACATGGGAATGGGGGTGAAAAAAAAATCAAACCTTGGTGGGAATATGGTATTCATTTGTTTTTTTATCATTGTAATATACGAGTTATATCTTTTTGAACCTATCACTACTTTATTTTTTAGGTTTTTTCTTTCAGTTGATACAACAAGTGTCAGTGTCATATTGAACCGAGAACGATGCCAACTGAAGTTCCACTACGTAGTGTGGGAAAATCCCACTAGTTACTATAACTGGAATCCAAAGTTTGTCAAGTGTCTTAACTTTTTTATTGAACGACATGAACCAGGATTGAAAGTTTGACAAGTGTCTAATTTTTTACATTGAACGGTATGAACCATCGGCTAATATAAGTTTTTTAAATATAATCTCTTTTATCGTTAATTCGATTTTTCTTTAATAACACTCTCTAATAACTTGTGTTTGTGAATATTTATCTATCATGAAACAAACTCTTTAATAACTTGCATTCTTTATTTCTTTAAATAAAGTTTAAATACATAGTTATGTAAAGCTTTTTCAACTGATATAAATTCTATAGGAGGCGGAATTGTGTTCAAAACAAAACATTATTTTTGTAGTATCGTAACCGTACTGAAGAGGTACCGACCTAACACAACTATTAATTTAGAGTTTTTTTTAACGAACGCGAGTTATTAAAGAAAAATACAAATTTTACCTATCATTGGTTATATAGTTTAGTTTGAAGACATAAGCAGCTAGTCTACACTACAGATTCAATTTAACCGGGTTTAGAGTTTAGAAGGTGAATTCTTTTTAACCTGTCTTTTATGATTTACTAGCACAACTTTTAAGGCCATGTGTAGTCATAAGGCCCCTTGTGGGGCATTATGCGACAAGTAGCGAAACACGTAAGAGATGGGCTTTATGGGGCTTTTACACTAAGTTCAGAATAAAACTGGTTTTAGTGTTAATCGCATGCCCTAATAAAAAGTTTCTTTTAACATATGGCCATTATATAAGAGCCTAGATAAGGTTGTACCTATGCTTAAAGTAATAAATAAATACAATGGGTTGGTTAGGTAACGGTGAAAACTATTCAAGTGTTTGAAGAAAAAAAAATTCCGAGAGATGAAAAATACAATGTTACAAATGGAACAAACTGAATTGAGTGAACTCAAAGTCTCAAATACATCCAACTTACACCCAGTATAACTAAAATCAGAACACTATAACACTAAAATAATAATAATAGTAATAAATAAATAAATAAATGCAATGGGTTGGTTAGGTAACTGTTAAAACTGATTCATACCCTAAAAACATACAACTTTATGAAATATAAATGTCACTCCAATGGTAACCGGTCCAATCGGGCCGGGCTCAAAACCAATCCACATCTTAACCAAACTTCAGCCGGAAAAGCCCGTATGCGCTGTGTTAAAAAGAAGGAAGCCCAGCAATTAACCTGAATTTTTCATAAGAAACCCAAAACACAAATTGCCAAGGCCCAAGCCTAGCCCAAGTAGGAAAAAACCCTTTCCACAATGCTCTAAACCCTTCAAATCTAACAGTCTTCATCAAACAGTCATAAGAATTTCTATACTTATAACTGCCATCTTCATTAACCACCTGGTTCATCATTCTTGTCTTCACCACATCAGCCGGGCAACTTATGGTTGTAGCCGTAAGGCCCGACATCATAGCGGCTAACGTGTGCGCGTAGATGTTATCGCTAGCAATTTGATTATGAATAACAAAATGTTTTGCATGATCATAGCAGGCTAATTCTCCCATGTTTACTAAAAATGCTCTTTGAATATTGGGAAAAACACCCCTCCAAAGTCCTTTAAATCCTTCGGCGTTGATGATTTTGGTTAGAGCGTCAAGTGACCCGGTGTACCGTGGCTTGAGCCCTTGGCTAACCATACGCCCGTCCGCTTGCATCCTGACTTTAACCAGATCAGCAGGGCTAGCCACTACCTGCACTATAACTTCGGTTTTAGAAACAAAGAAGCGCACAATAGCGACAAGGTCTAAAACCTATCCAGTTAATGCGGTAAAAAATCGGATATCGGTCAAGGACCGATATTTGAGATGTAGGTTATCGCGGTGGGATATCGGTAATTTTAATATCATGCAGAATTTATATATACTAGTATTAACGGCCCCCGCATTGCGGCGGCGGGCATAGACCGTGCCAAGTAGCACTAATGCTACACAACTACCAGCGACCAACAACACCGGGAAAGCTCGTAAAAACAAAATAAATAAAAAGGTAAAAATAACACCAAACAAAAAGCATACGTAAAAATCGTTGAACCACGTATGCCACTTGCGACATGTTAATGCGAAGAAATTAGACTAAAATGTAAAAATAGAAAAGAATAACTAAGTCGATCTAAGACCCCGCGTGTTGCGACGAACCTGTCAAACAGGGAAAAATAGACGCGTTGTGACGGTCTTGTCAAACAGGAAAAAATAGTCGAAAAAACTTTGAAACCCACACGTACGTTACGGCGTGTTTACTCGCAAAATTAGAACGAAACGTAAAACGAAAAATTTGCAGAAAGATGAAAAATACGTGGATCAAAGTTGAAAATAAAAATGTGTTGGGGTTAAATTGCAAAAGATGAAAAGTTTTGGGTTAAAAGTAAAAAAACAAAAAGGTTAAAATGCAAAAAATGAAAACCTTTGGGTTAGAAGTAAAAAATCAAATTTTTTTTTGAAAGACTCCCTATGCTTGGAGTACATTCCACGAAGCACAAACATCTTCCTAATTTATAATATGGTAATAGCAATTTAACACAAACAATTTAGTATACTCTCCTACCATTAAACAAATTTACCTGCAACTTGCAAATCACTAACAATTGTAGCAAGTAGGAACTCATTAAGACTTAAAACACTAATATTTAACACTAACAATTAATAATTAAGACTTAAAACACTAATATCAGCAATAAGAAGAAAGATGAACGGTAGAACTAAGAAGAAAGCTATTAATATCAGGAAAATCAGTGTATATCAGTCAAATATCGATCAATATCACCGATAATATTGGTATCGATATTCTGACCGCTATTTGACACCGATATTTTAAATGGGGACTGATAACCGATATATCGGTGATATGTCACCGATATTAACTGCATAGTCTAAAACCAAAATTTAGCTATAAATAACCTTTATATATGATTTAATATATAAAAGTCAAAATTAGGGTTTTATAATCAGATACCTGAGCAATAACGCCAGAAATTCCTCCAATGAGGGCCTTGCTAGGTAGAGAAAGAGAATGATTATCATGAGAAACGAAAGCGTGACGCAATTGCTCGTAACCAACGGTTCTAATGGGTGTGTAGAAAAGGTGTCTAAGAAGGGCGGGTGACAGGCCCTTGTAGAGACCTGTTACGCCTTGTCTGCGAATAATGTCGGTGGCAACCTGAAATGCGGAGACTGGGCGAGCGGTTGCATGTAACTGAAGCCTGGTTTTGGTGATGTCGATGGGGAAGGTGGTGGTCTCCGCCACCATTGCTGATAGTGATGCTAGAGCGATCTTGTTCATGGCCCAGGATCGCGCCTGGGCTTGTTCTTGAGCCATGGGTCTGATCAATCGCCTACGCGTATCTGTTTTAAATTCAGATGCAAAGTGTTTTAGAGGAAATTAGAAAAATCATAGAGAAAAATTAATTATTATGATTCTGTAAACCGACCGACAAGTCTGTTTAGTCGATTTGAGATCCAAACATGCAACACCTCAACCCGGAAGGGCTGAAGCCTGAAATGCATCTATCACAGATATCAAACCAAAACACAATCCATGATAAAATAAATAAAATTAAAAACAATATTCTATCGTTTCAAAACACTATCACAAATATCAAACCAAAATACAATCCATCATAAAAGCAATAGTCCACTGTTCAAAAACACAAGTGATAACAGAACTGAATCACTGATACTGAACAAATCTGTTGAAATCTGATACTGAGCTATACATATAATACTGAAAGCTGATACTGAACTATACGTATAATACTGAAATCTTAAACTGATCTCATCTACATGACAATAGTATATCTATAAAATGGTTGTGTACTATAAGTTAGTACCCAAAGCCAAAGCTAAACTGAATGGAGTACATGCTAGGCTGAGATGGTGTGTGTGGTGAACACACATAATTCCATCCCCATGAAATGAACTAGGATCGATCCATACGACTCCCAGTTAAACGGGTCCAATGCACTCCCTGAGGACTAACTACTAACTAGAGACGCTGTGAACTTTTATAAACACTGTCACGATAAGTGTCGCATGACTAACGACACAAATGTGTCTGAAAGGCTGGGGTAACAAAGTACTAAATCTGATTGGTAGCATACGTACCTAGAGATTAACAGAACAGAATAATCAAGTCCAAATTCTTATCATCTACATGGACATGCAGTAACGAGTAGTACGAGTTTATAAAGTCTATTGCATGCTACAAGTTTCATATACTAGTAATCAGAACAGAACAAAACATACCCAAAATGTCAGAACTGAAACTGAACAAGCTAACAGATCGGAATTTCAAAATGGTGTATAGGATGCCCGAAGGCCAAATGGGCCATATAAAAGTAAAGATATCCATACTAGTATAGTACATAGAGTAAGTGATGTCTAATCCGTACCTTACTTTAACAAAGCAAAGCAAAAACGTCTAAGTAGTCCTTAACTTGCACAAGAACCTACATTTATTTACATTTTCAGTTAGAATAACAGAAACTTAATTTACCTATTATAATTCGTTGAGTTACATATTTTCCGGCGATGTATACTGTTAAAATTCTTCAATAACTATTTTGACATTTCTCAGTCATAAACTAGTAATTGCTTTATTAGTTATCTGTTACATCTCTTAAGATTCGATGAAGACTGGATAAAATCCGACTGTGACGCCGTGGTGAATGCGACGGGCACTGGTGGTGATGCGGAAGCTAAGGGTGATCATGCAGTTTCCTTAGCCGACCAAAAAATCCCGCAGGTAAGTCTAGAAGGCTTGAATATTTATGAGCATAGTGCATTATTTCCTACTTTGGGTTCCACTCCTCTTGTACCGCAACAACAGTATGGATTGGAATCAAAGCCCCGATATAATGGGTATTTAACTCCCTCGTTGACTGAAAAAACTATAGTGGCTTTAAAGGATATGGTTGGGTATTGGCAGGGGTTTAGTATATGTGGTTCAAATATAACCGCGGAATTGAACAAGAACTATGGGGTTGAATTGGTTTCCAAGATCTGTAATGTTGAAGGTGATGGCACTACGGTGGTGATAGGTGGTCTGATGGCTAGCGGGGGAGCTAGATCACAGTCAAATGTAATCCCTTCTTTCATGTGGAAAGATAAACTTGGATTGCATGTTGACCCAAAATTTACGATTTTCCAAAAGGAGGATGATTTGATTAACTCTCCTATGTTACAGATTTTCATAAGGAGAAAAGATTTCGGTTTCTAAAGATAAAGATCAATTTTCCGATAATCATGTATGCATGACTTCCGTTCATGAAAATTCTACACATGGGCCATATAATCCTAATAAAAAATCTAGTAGCATTAGCATACATGAGATAATACGTGGAGTTTATGTGGGAACCGAACAAAGGCCACTAATACTCCAAACATTGCTAAAAATTGTGAAGAAGCTGCTGAATTATATTCAAATTGAATACTAGTCCAAAAAAACTATGAAGAAGATGTTAAAATCAAATTGCCATTTAAAGTGAACAAGTCTGGAGTTAGGCAAGACGAACCGTGACGTTGAACTGTATTAGTATAGAAAGGCTGTGATGATAAATTGGAATCGGATTGATGTTCCTTTTGATCCAGGAGACAAAACTCGAGGAGGACGAGTTTTCTTCAAAGACAGTGAGCTTTGGTTCGATTTATCGTCTTTAATTAAATAATTGTTCTTGATAGCAATCGAACAATTAATTATAACTTTTAAAGTCGGTTTCTTCTATCTAATTAATATAGATGTAGCAATAATAAAGCAATATTATTATTATCATTCTAGCAGCAATCAGATTGTTGTTGTCTAATGGATCTTATTATACTAATAAGTACTCATACAATAATTTATAAGAATCCTCTAGAGATGTTAATAACATAAGCATGTACGGAATCGATGCAATAATATCAGAGGGTGGAGACGCTACCTGTATACAACACAGATTAGAATTTGTGAATAGGCTTCTCCGATCACCAGCTCCGTCGTCGTCGTCTGGTGGCTGTGATCCACCGTCGGTGTAAAGTCTCACAGGATCGTCATGGCATCATCATCCCCAATCCTCAGATTGTTAAATTAGGTCAAACTAACAAATACGGGTCGGGTCACGGGTTGCTTTACTTGCTCCTAGGAATGGCAATGGTATTGGTAATCCCAGGCCCGTACCCGATTGTAATTTTTTGTCCCATACCCGGCCCGTAACTCGTCGGGTATTTTTCGGGTAATTACCCGTCGGGTATCGGGCATACCCGCGGGTATCGGGTATACCCATTAATTTCATAAAAATACCCGTTGGGACAAATGTGCAATTTTTACTTTGATGGTTTATACAATTTACTATTTCAATGACTATAACAAATGAAAATATGATTAATAACTAACATATCATATTCGGACCATATATACCAAACTAAATCAAAATGATTACTTAATTAAGTAATTGTATCAGAACCACCTAATTGCATAAACATCCACATAATTAAAGGTGATAGCTTCCATATCCAATATAAATGTTCAAAAATAAGTTATTTGTTCACTAAGCACCTGCTAAATACATATCCACATATGATTATAGATAAAGTAATAAGTACATGTACAAAGTTTATATATATGGACATCTATAATACGATACTTTCGGGTCTTATTCGGGTAAATGGGCCGGGTATCGGGCGGGTATCACTAAATTCCATACCCGTACCCATACCCGATTTTTTTCTTTTTTAAGCACGTACCCGGCCCATACCCATTGGGCTTCGGGTATACCCGGCCCGTATGTTTCGGGTTTCGGGTATACCCATCGGGCTTGGGCTTTTTTGCCATCCCTACTTGCTCCGTTATTTTCTTTTCCAAACGCTTGTTTATTAAAGAGTAAATTGCTATTTTAGTCCCTGAGTTTTGTCCAAATTTGTCATTTTAGTCCAAATAGTTTTTTTTCGCCTCTGGGTCCCTGACTTTTCCCTTTTGTTGCCATTTTGATCACATTGCTTAACTCAGTCAAAAAACATGGTTATAACCAGGGGTATTTTTGTCATTATCAAAAAAAAATTTATAAAGTGCCATTTTAGTCCAAACCTGTATGTTTTTTACCTTTTCTTTTTCACCTTATTTACTTATTTTTAAATTTTATTATTTAAACAAACACACCCATATTAAATAATCAAACCCAACTCTCTCTCATCCAAGATCACTGCCACTACCATTCCTCACCACAAACACCACTTCCACCGCCGTGCACCACCACTCCCACTACCATTCCCCACCTCTCCCACACACACCACCACCCAACATTTCCCCACCACCGCCAACCCCATGGTTCACCACCATCATCGACACCCCTAATCAAAACCCACCACCATTGTAATTAAAAATAAAAACTTGTAATTCATCTCATCCAATTCCTGCAACTATCTCCAAAGAATAAGAAGAAAAACATTCAGAAAAAAACCCACCACCATGGCACCTCCATTAAACAGGAACCAAATTATATTTCAACACTCATAAATCTGGATCCGATCTAAGGTTTCAACCCAAATCTATAAAATTTTTTGAAGGTGTGATTAGGGCTTCGAAGGTGCGATCTGGTTCAAGAAGGTGTAGCAGTGGTGGGGGTGGTTGAGGCAGTGGGTTCGTGGTGCTTGTGGCAGTGGGTTCGTGGTGGCAATTAGGGGTGTTCAGGATTCGTTTCGAATTCGAAAAATTCGAAATTCGTTTAAATTCGATTCGATTATCAAGAATTCGTTTCGATTATAAGAATTCGAATTCGAGTCAAGTAAATCGAATACGAATCGAATACGAATTTATAATTTCAAATTCGATTCGATTCGAAATTCGAATAAAAATTATACATTTTTATTTATTATTTTTATATATAATACATATATAACTTTTATTAAGCTATACTATAAATTATTTTCAAAATTTTTTCCAAGTATTAAAATTACCCATTAGGCCATTACCAAACCCACTACATGACCCATAAGTAAAACCTAAGTATCTATCAATAGATTTCTAACCATAAAAATATTAACTTGTAATGTGGAGTGATTATTCCCGACTTCTCGTTTTGAATTTTAGATTTGTGGTACTTTATTTGTAACTTTTTAATGTGATATCTTGCTTTATGGTTGCTTTTAAAGTTTATGTTTCATTTTGATAGTTTTTTATATGTTTTAAAGAATCAGAATTAAATCGAATTTATTCGAATTCGACTCGAATTCGAAACTTTAATCGAATACAAATCGAATATGAATTGGGTTTTTTATTCGAATACGAATTCGAATCGAATTTGATAGGTTTTAATCGAATTCGAATCGAATACGAATTCAAGGAAAAATAAAAATTATTCGAACAATCTGATTCGAATAATTCGAAAATTCGATATTCGATTCGATGAACACCCCTAGTGGCAATGGAGGTGGTTGTGCCGTTGGATTGGTGCTGGCGTTGTGGGGCGATGTGTCGCTGGGTTTGTGGTGCGTTGTGGGGCTGTGTGGAAGGTGGGTTTGTGGTGGCAGTAGGGGTGGTTGTGGCGGTGGGTTTGTGGTGGCGTTGTGGGGCTGTGTGGTGGTGGGTTTGTGGTGGCAGTAGGGGGTGGTTGTTGCGGTGGGTTAGTGGTGGCAGTTAGAGTTGGCTGTGGTGATGATGATGTGGTTTAGTTTAAGATAATGGTGCTGGTGATTTTGTTTGGGAGATCTAGAGAGAGAGAGATGATAGTGAGAGAGTGTGTGAGAGTATGTGTAGAGTGTGTGTATATATATATCTGAATAAAAGAAAAAAATGTGTTTTTTGGATCAAAATGGCAAATACCAAGCTATTAACTGTGAGTTAACTGGCATTTTTTAACGAAGTTAGTGGGTTGGATCAAAATGACAACAAAAAGGAAAAGTCAGGGACCCAGAGGCGAAAAAAAACTATTTGGACTAAAATGACAAATTTGGACAAAACTCAGGGACTAAAATGACAATTTACTCTTTATTAAATTAAGTAGGTTTAAAGAAGTCTGTCGCGTTGCAGCGAATTTCATTTATTATTTAGTCTGTGTTTACATGTGTTTTGAAAAATTACTACGAGTGTGTTGCGAACGGAACTGCTGCCAAGAATAAAAAAAATGTAGAAAAAAAAACTAAAAGATAACCGAAAGAAAATCAACAAAAAAGTTGTATGGTAACGATGTTGTTCGTATGAAACCCATGGTTAGAGATGAGCAAATTGTTCTGGGTACCGGTACCAAATTTGCCGAACCGAAAGATCTTAAGTACTAATTCGGTACCGACTTTTGGCGTTCCTGGTACCGGTTCACTACCGGTTTTTACCTTCATATACCGGTACCGTAACCGGTATTTTTGGTATCAGTACCGATTCTGTATCAGTTGGCACCGAGCTCATCCCTACCCCTGAAACTAAAAAAAGAAAAAATTAAAAGGTTGAAAAAAATCAACAAAAAAAGTTGCACGATACCGTTGTTCGTACGGTAACCGTGATCAGAGATGAGTAAATGGTACCGGGTAACAGCACTGAATTTCCCGAACCAAAAGATTTCCAATATAAATTCGGCATCAACTTTTGGCGTTTTATGTATTAGTGCTGGTTTTTACCTTCATGTACTGATACCAAACAGGACCGTACCGGTATTTTCGATACCAGTACTGGTTCGATACCGGTTGACACCAAACTTATCACAATCCCTGATATTAGAAAAATAATTAAAGTTAAAAAGTAAAAAAAAATAACTATTATTATAATATTAAAATAATAAAAGTATTAAAAAAACTATAGATTATTATAATATTAAAATCACTATTAATATATAGTAGTAATAGTAATTATTAATATATAGTAATAATAATTGTTAACTTTCATTCTTATCCCTGTGGTTTGATGGAAAATGTCACCTCAGCCTAAAAAAAATTGCGTCAGTTCCGTCCTCAACATTTTTGAAATGTTCCACTTCAGTCCAAAAAGATAATGCGCCGTTAAAAACGTTGAGGACGAAACTGGCGCAAGACGTTATATTTTTGGACTGAAGTGACACGTTTCAAAAATGTTGAGTACGGAGCTGACGCAATTTTTTTTTTTTTGGACTAAAGTGGCATTTTCCACAAAACCACATGGACGAAAATGGCAGTTAACTCTTAAATTGAATTATAATTTCAATATTCAATCTTTTATGTGCTTGTATATATTGGGTTGTTAAACCGGACCCAATGAGGCCTTGTTAATGTTGGTTTATTTAGTATTGAACTTGTTTAGATATGTCACGAATATTATCAGAACAAAATTTTATTTTCATGTCGGTTCATTCTTTAAAGTTTAAATAGCAAGTTTTGACCCAAACCCTTCTTATTTGAATTTTGAACCCATTCAAACATGCAACCTCCTAACCCGACCCTTTTTTTGAAAGGTCTAATAAAAATGAGATTACAAAAGAAGCGTTTGAAAATTTGGTTCAAATCGTAAAACCAAACAATTAAATCGCTAGATCAGTCGCAACGCTCAATCCGACCGTTGTAGTTTGTCGCTCATCAAGACTATATTTAATGGTCAACCTAGAGTTTTCGTCAAGCACGACTAACCCGAACACTAAACACAATCAATATTATTTACTTTTATTATTTAAACAATAATAATACTATATATTCATTGATATACAAAATCCGACGAAGATGTAATGAATAAGATCAAAATTAGGGATAAGCGTGGTACTGGTATCGTACCGAACCGGTATCTGTACCGAAAATACCGATACCATCACCAAAATTGGGTACCAGTACCAGTATCGAAATATTCAGTACGGTATGGTATCGGTACTGTACCGAACCGATACTGATATCAAAAATACCGATTCCGAAAATGACAAAAAGTGGATACCCGACCAACTGCTCATAGCAAAGCCGATTTCTCACAAAATGGCGGCAAAATCAGACTGATTTCGAAACTAGGGTTTTTCAAATCACCAAATTCCATTCATTCACTACTCCAAATCAAGCTTCTTCCAACTCCAATCTTCACCCCAATCTATAATCGCCTGCTAGGGTTCTAATTTCATCAAAACTGCCACAAATGACGGTAGACTCGTTATCATCTGTGTGCAATTTGGGGGCTTTAGATTCTCTCTCGGAAGCTTCGATCTCTGAGATACTAGAAAGCTGGAACAGCTTCTGTTTGATTACAGAAACGATTGTCACAGGTGATGATGCTAAGTTGAAAACTTCTTATTTGAAGTTTCAAGATGATGTTTGTAGTCTTTGCAAGTATGGTCTTCGATCTTTAGTTGAAGAACACTTTCTTCTGTCTCTACAGGTATAATTTGTTATAAAGTTTGTTTTTTATTAGAGTTGAAGTTACTGCACCTGTAAAGTACTAGCAATGAAGTTTGTTGAATAGATTTTAGGGAGCATGGTGGCTGCATTTGACCATATGCTTGATGGTCAAACATTTATCGGATCAGTTTATAGCATAGTTGTCGAAGACGTAAGGCGGTCGAAAAACGAGGGCTTTTATAAGCTAGACGCATAGTATAAAAATACAATTTTTAGGGGTTTTAGACATGTTTAGGCTTGATTAGGGCTAGTTTTGGCTGTTTTAGGTTTTCATGTTTGTTTAGGGCTGGTGTAATTATTTTAGACCTGTTCAAACCCGTTTAGACGGTTTTTGGCTAGAACTTGGCCTGAAAGTAGGCTTTTTGAAGCGAAGCTAGAAAGCTGCGCTGGGCCTGAAAAGTGTGCTTAGTCGTGCGCTCGGGTGAGCTTTGACGATAGAGGTTTATACATCCATACATTAGAAAGTTGGTTTTTTATCGTCATTTATAAGAGCATAGACTAGGCAGTTATGCTATACTACGTTATGTTATCCTATACTTTACTGTGTTATGAAACTAGTTCAATGTCACGTATTGTTGGTAAGATTTTGTTAAGAGAAACTTGGAGGGCTACATGGGTATATAACTAGAAACCGTCAAACTAACAAGCATTAACTAAGTCCTTCTAGATAAAGACATTGGTTGAATTATGGAAAATGCATTGTTTTCTTTAAGGTGAAAAAAATATATTGTATAGAAATGGACCTCACAGCACACCTTAAACTTGGTTTTACAAAGCGCGTATGAGGCGTTAGGCGACGTTTTTCAGGGGTTTGAAGCGGCGTCTCATGCACACCTGGATCAAAATTCGTTAAGCCTGGCAAAACGTGCAAGGCGAGTGGGGTTGGGTAACTGGTAGTTAGGGTCAAATCTGGTTCTAAGAAAAATAAATTAGGGTCAAAACGGGCCGTTTTTTACAAAGTATCAGTTCGGGTTGAAGTTAGTACTTAGTAGTTTTAGAAAAAGAAATCAAAATCGGTTCACCCCCTATATTTATTTTTTACGTTAGTTAATGACAACGACAGTTAGTTAATGACAACGACAACGGCGATGATAGTGGTGTTGCGACGGCGGCAGTGCTGATTGTGGCGGCAGCAACAACGAGGTGGTGCCGGCAGTGGAGGCGGTCGATGAGGAAGCAGTCCGAGCAGCTGGGTGTCTTGGCTGCTGAACTTTTTTTGTTGTTTTTTCATCTGCTGCTGGACTTTTTTTCACCTGCCGCTGCATACATAAGTCCCACAAATATTTATAGATGACTTCTAGTGTTGTACAGAGAATTGTAGCTAATTAATATTTAAATAATAATTTTTTCCATAAATATTTATAAATGACTTCTACTGTTGTACAGAGATTTGTATTTAAATAATAATTTTTTTAATTGTATCTATATGTAATTTAATTTGGATGATTTCTATGTACCTGGTAGTCCAAGTAAGTTATAAATTGTATAATATTAAGTGTTTTTCTAATATTAAGCAAATATGTGTTCACGTATGATCTATCACTGAGGTTTTCATTGTTGCTGCTGTTTCTTTAATATGTTTAAGCGTGTGTTTGTCGGTTATATTGATGAGACGTGTATTGGATGTTACACTTCTTCTGAATCATTAACGTTGTTTGATGTAATCATGTAAGCAGGACATGTTAGAGAAACACGGTGCACCAAAGTTTTGGAAGAATTTCGATGCGTATAACAATGTCCCAGACCCTGAAGTTGATGACAAAAATGTATGTACAGTTGCTATTGTTTAAAAACTTTACAAAGTAGTTATATTTACACGTAACTTAAAAATTATCTATCCGGTGTACATTCAAACAGATGCAAGAGGATGAGGTCGAGTTATTACTGTGTAAAGCATTGGAAGAAATATCATCGGAAAAACAATATCAAGAGAAGTGTTTATTGACGTTAGTTAACGCTTTACAGCTATGCGAAGCGAGTGACACATCAACTGAAGGGCATGCGGTAGATACGGAAAAAATCTTCGTTTCTAAATATCGGCTAATTGTCTCTTCCGTTCTTATGACCACCATGCCACGGCATTTTACCGGTACGCGTTTACGGAGATTTTGTTACGCACTCTCTTGCTCTCTTTAACATAACTTACAGAGAGAATTACATACATACCCCTACAAACTTGAGAAATATCATCTATGCCTAGTCCAAACTTAATATATCATATAAATTGGGCATATATGATATTTAAGTTTAGATTGGATATGTACGATACTAGGTTACTATCCCGTGTATTACACTGGTGGATGAATGTAATGTTATATAATTAGTATTAGTAATAAAAACTGTTTTTTAAAAAACATATGCATTGCACGGTTGAATAAACCCATGTATTATACTAATAGAATAAAATATAGTGTTATTTTTTAACATATACAGTCCTTAAGATATGTATTTAAAAAGATAAACATTGACGTGACAGTTATAAATTTTGTTAACGTAATTATTAAAACATTATTTCTTTCAACTGGGTATTAACTTTGATATTTTAATACCACCTATTTATTATTATTATTATTTAGCATATTGTATTTTTACCATCCAACCACATTAAATATTTGAAATTTTTTGAAATCACTCATAAAAACAACTATCATCAATATTCTTCTTCGTTTTTTAATATTTTAACGAAGCATAATTTTGAATTCTAAATATTTGGCATGTCTATAGAGATACTCCACTGGTACTTCAAAGGAAGATTAGAGGAGTTGAGTACAATCATGGCGGGAGATTACGAAGACGATAATGAATCACAAGACGATAATCAACAGAGAAACATGGATATTTATGGAAGCTATGATCAGAAGAAAATTATAGAGAACAAGTTAGTGAGGAACATAGGAATGGTTGTTCATAATCTCCGAAATCTTGGATTTACATCTATGACCGAAGATGCATATGCGTCCGCAATATTCTTGCTTTTAAAGGTGCACATTATGTATTAAACTTAATAAAGTATCTTCCATTCTTAACTTTTTGAGTAAAGTACACATATGGTCCCTGTAGTTTACCAAAATTTTGGATTTGGTCCCTAGCTTTCTAATAGTACACAGATGGTCCCTGTGGTCTGCACTTTGTAATGCATTTAGTCCCCAACTTTTTTCCAAAAGTACATGGATGGTTCCTGTGGTTTGCACTTTGTAACGCATTTAGTCCCTAACTTGGACATGTTAAAACCTTTAGATTTGTTGGCCGGGGACTGACAAAATGCAAACCACAGGGACCATCTGTGTACTTTTGGAAACCTAGGGACCAAATCCAAAATTTTGGTAAACCACAAGGACTATCCGTGGACCTTAACGTTTTTTTTGTTGCAAGTTTTATCTTACATCACGTTTTTCTGAATCATGGCAGGCTAAAGTTTTTGATCTAGCTGGTGATGATTACAGGACGTCTGTTTTGGAGTCTATCAAGGAATGGATACAGGTTGATTCTTGTGAATTATAAATAATTAAATTTATCATTTTTAATACAACACCAAAGTTGCTTTCTGCAGGCTGTACCTCTACAGTTTTTACGAGCACTTCTTGATTATCTCGGTGATTCAATGAGATATCTTAGCCCTAAAAGTACTAAATCACCATTAGCATCAACCCCGTCATCATGCTATCAAAAATCTGGTAAACCCTCTGAAGGAATTGTTAGATGGCAGTTACGATTGGAGTATTTTGCTTACGAAACTTTACAAGACTTGAGAATCGCTAAACTTTTTGAGATCATTGTGGATTATCCCGACAGGTTTGTTTTCCAATTATTGTTATGAGTAAAGTATAAGGATGGTCCCTGTGGTTTACAAAAATTTTGGATTTGGTCCCTGGCTTTCCAAAAGTACACGGATGGTCCCTGTGGTTTGCACTTTGTAACACATTTAGTCCCCAGCCAACAAATCTAAAGGTTTTAGCATGTCCAGGTTAGGGACTAAATGCATTACAAAGTGCAAACCACAGGTACCATCCGTGTACTTTTGGAAAAAGCTTGGGACTAAATGCGTTACAAAGTGCAACTCACAGGGACCATCTATGTACTTTTGGAAAGCCAGGGACCAAATCTAAAATTTTGGTAAACCACAGGGACCATCCGTGTACTTTACTCTATTGTTATTAAAAATACAGTGAATTTAACATTATTTAACAACTGTTCATATAATTATTTGCAGTGCTCCCGCGATCGAAGATTTGAAACAATGTCTTGAGTACACTGGACAACACACAAAGCTAGTCGATTCATTCATCTCGGCTCTGAGATACAGATTACTGACAGCTGGCGCGTCAACAAATGATATCTTGCATCAATATGTTTCAACTATAAAAGCACTTAGAACAATTGACCCCGTAGGAGTGTTTCTAGAAGCTGTAGGTGAACCGATTAGGGAATATTTAAGAGGACGGAAAGATACCATTAAATGTATCGTGACTATGCTTACTGGCGGAAATAATAGCGGCCCAGGAAACGGAGACAGTCTCCTTGAAGAATTAAATAGAGATGAAGAAAATCAAGAAAGCAACAGTCTTGATGATGATATTAATACTGATGACAAGCAAACATGGATAGATATCCAACGGTATGTTTGATATCTTTGCATGACTACTAAAATGCCGTTTTCGTCCCTGAGGTTTGGCCAGTTTTGCGACTTTTGTCTAAAGGTTTGTTTTTTCCGGATCTGGATCCAAAAGGTTTGAAATATTGCCATTTTCATCTGGCTTGTTAACCCCATCCATTTTCTCCATTAAGTCAGGGGTATTTCCGTATTTTTTGTTAAGTTAAAAGGCAATTCGGTGAAAAAGACCAAATTGCCCTTTAAGGGTAGTTGCACGGTACCCCTGACCGCGGAAGGGATCTCCCTTCCCAGTTCACCACCCGACAAGGATCCCTGGCGGCAAATACCCATAGCCATCAAAGAGGGGTAAGAAACATGTTTCGAACCCGAGACCTCGAGTGTCCTCGGTCCGGCTTAAAGCGGGTGTCGGTGGCCACCAAAGTGGCACTAATGGGAATTGAACTTGGGTCTCCATTGGAGAACCCAAGTCACTCCACCACTAGGCCACTTGTGGTGGTTAACGAAAAAGACGGAAATACCCCTGACTTAACGAAGAAAAATAGATGGGGTTAACGAGCCGCATAAAAATGACAATATTTCAAACCTTTCGGATTCAGATGCGGAAAAACAAACTTTTGGACGAAAGTCGCAAAACTAACCAAACCTTAGGGACGAAAATGGCATTTTACTCTTCTCTCATTATATAATTATCGGATGATAATCTTTTCCCGACTACGAAATATTTAATTTAAATTTACAAACACTTTTTCAGGTGGGAACCGGACCCTGTTGAGGCTGATCCATTAAAGGGGAGTCGCTACAGAAGGAAAGTAGATATACTCGGGATGATTGTCGGTTTAATTGGTTCAAAAGATCAATTAATTAACGAATATCGTGTTATGTTAGCTGAAAAGCTTCTTAACAAAACTGATTACGACATTGACACTGAAATACGGACATTAGAGCTTCTCAAGGTAGGCAGTTTGCAAATAAATATTTTGACTTTCGGTTATTGGCGTCTAATTGTTATAACCTGTATCATTAAACGCAGATACATTTTGGTGAAAGCAGCATGCAGAAATGCGAGATCATGCTCAATGATCTGATTGATTCGAAAAGAACAAACACAAATGTGAAAGCCACAATAAATCAATTATCTCAAACAGGTAGATAATACAATATTACAAACTGTAACAAACACCGTCTTTAATTATTAATATGTTTCTTTTACTTTTTTTAATCATTGTTTTCGATTTATTCATAGGTGGTGACTCGCGGGAGCATGAGGCTTCGTTTGATATACTTGATGCTTCGGTTATATCTTCAAATTTCTGGCCACCTATCCAGGTATAACTTTTAAATAATGATATTTACTTTTTGAGTGATTTCAAAAATTTTAATTACGAGATGGAATTACAGGATGAGGATGTGAAATTACCGGAGGCGGTTGACCGGCTTTTAAGTGACTATGCTAAGAGGTTTCATGAAATTAAAACTCCCCGCAAGCTTCTATGGAAGAAAAACCTTGGTACAGTGAAGGTTAGTCACATATAGGGCTGCAAACGAACTGAACGTTCAGTGAACAGTTCGTGAATCGTTCGGCGGGAAGTTCGTTTGTTTAATAAATGAACGAACACGACGTTTAGTTAAATGAAAGAACATGAACAGAGGCCACGTTCGTTCATTTATGTTCGTGAACGTTCGGTGCCGTGTTCGTTTATGTTTGTTTGTGTTCGATAGTTTGTTAGTGCTTTTAATTTTATATAAATACTTCAAAATTCTGACAAATAAAATATTTAATAAGTATCAGTGTATTATATATTATGTTCATGAACGCTTGTTTGTGTTCATGAACGTTCGTTACCTAAAATTAACAAACAAACCCTAACAAACATGAACACGTTCATTTCCTTAACAAACGAACACGGACAAAAAATCACGTTCGGTAAGTGTTCATGAACACATATTTCCTTAACAAACAAACACAAACAAGGCTCTGTTCGTGTTCGTTCGGTTCGTTTGCAGCCCTAGTCACTCACATAGTCACATATATAAAAAAAAATCTTTTCCCCTTGTTTATCTATAGTTATCACTTATTAAACCGAAAGTTTAACGCACATCTTTCAGTTGGAGTTGGAATTCGAAGATAAAACTTTGCAGTTCACAGTTACTCCTGTAGATGCTTCAATCATTATGCAATTTCAGGATCAAAAAAGGTAAAAAAAGTCCTGAACTTTAGCCCCCGTTTAACATAAACAATTAAGTACTACTTTCATGTTTTATTTCAGTTGGACCTCGAAGAATCTTGCAGCTGCTATTGGGGTCCCTGTAGACACACTTCAAAAGAGGATAAACTTCTGGATAAACAAGGGGATTGTTGTTGAGTCGTCAGGTGCCGACTCAAACGACCACTTGTATACGCTGGTGGATGACATGGCTGATGGTGGCAAATCCGTAACTAATAACGAGGCGTTGGGGGCAGATGATGAAGCCGAAACATCAGTGGCTTCAGTTGAAGATCAGTTAAGAAAAGAAATGACCGTGTATGAGGTATATTTCAATGATATTAATTATGAAAGGAGTAAAATGCCATTTTCGTCCCTGAGGTTTGGCTAGTTTTGTGACTTTCGTCCAAAGGTTTGTTTTTCCATATTAGATCCAAAAGGTTTGGAATCTTGTCATTTTCATCTGGCTCGTTAACTTATCCATTTTTCTTCGTTAAGTCAGGGGTATTTTCGTCTCTTTTGTTAACTTAAAGGGCAATTTAGTCTTTTGAATTCTTGTAAATTATGTTAAATGCTTGTACATAAAGTGAAAACCACCGAATTGTCCTTTAAGTTAACAAAAAAGACTGAAATACCCCTGACTTAATAGAGAAAAATGGATGGAGTTAACGAGCCAGATGAAAATGTTAAGATTTCAAACCTTTTGGATTCAGATGCGGATAAACAAACCTTTGGACGAAAGTCGCAAAACTAACCAAACCTCAGGGACGAAAATGATATTTTACTCTATTAATTATTAAAGACTTTTGACTAATAGTCACGTTTTGTAACTTCTGGTGCAGAAATTCATCATTGGAATGCTTAGAAATGTCGGTAACATGGGATTGGAACGGATTCATAACAGTCTCAAGGTGACAGACAGTCTTTGTTATGATAATTAAACAAATATTATGCAACTAAGATGATATACGCGCGAAATAACATGAACTATGTTATGTTATTGCTGCAGATATTTTGTGCAACTCCTCCTATTTATGACAAATCCATTCAACAACTGCAAAGCTTCTTGTCAGGTCTGGTTGCAGAAGAGAAGTTAGAACTTAGAGACGGTACGTATCATATAAAGAAGTAAATAGCAAACTTTAGGAAATGCTTTGCCATAGAAAATGAAAGATACAGTATCGACTTACTTACGGCAGCTATTTTAGTCAATATTTGTAACTTTATGTTGTTAAAAATTAGAAACATGCAATCTTTCATGCTTTTCAGATGACTTTGGACCTTTGGTTTATGAAACTTAGGCTGTGGCTGAAGTGAGTAAATGTTTAGATTCTTTTCGTATATTCTGTGGTGATTTCTGTTTGTATTTTCTATCATTTTTTTGTTTGATTTTTTTTTCGTGTAACTTTACCTATTATAAGTCATATTTATAATTTAATCATTTACTACTATTTATTATTTATATATACACACACACATAGAGGGGTGTTCATATGAGAACCAATCATTTTACCTATTATAAGTCCCCCGACCCAAAGCTTCAAAAGCCCCTCTATGTAGCCTTCTCTAACCGAGCCAAAGCAAGGTTGAAAACCTGTGATTTCGATGTAGCGCTGAAAGATTGTGAAGCATTCAGAACACCCATTTTAAAACCATAATGTGTAAAGGTAAACAAAAACACGAAGATCTAACACCAAGTGACTTACATGACATAAAAAGTAAACAAAGTCGATTTATATTGGCATGATTAGAAAGTCGAGGGGGTCAAACTGATATTGTATATGGTTTTTAGAAAGGTTGCGTCGCGACACAAATTCAGTTTGTACTGGTTCTTGACATAATTGGTCCTGTTTTCTGACATATTAGGCTTATTTGAACAATTTCTTTGTGTTTAATTTTGATCATGGCGCTCACTTGTCTTTCTTGTTTGGAGCATGAAAACGTCATATATTTGCAGCCGAAAACATCATATATTTGCAGCCCATTCAAACGACAACAACAAATAGATTCTAGATTCTGATTGCCAACATGTTTTTATGTGAGTTTTGAATGGATGTAAAAGGAGAATAATACTATACGGAAAATTATGTGAAAAGGGAGAATACAGTTGAGTCACTAATTTTGTTCAAAAAATGTACAAATTTGCTTTTCTTACAAATCTACCTCTTTCTGTATTTACAAACATTTCAAAATCATACAAAACAGGAAATGAAACCCAAATTTTTTATATAATTACAAAATTATACAGATGTGCAAAGATCAACATAAATACAATTCTACTAATCAGTTACTCTCATGCAGATTATTTTTTATAAACCTGATGGGTTTCATTCTTTCGTTCATTTTCCATTGAATCATCACCACCTAACCTCTAACTACAATGCCGCTGCTCGTGGAACATTGAACCAAACAATTCGCTTTCTACTGAAGCCATACGTCAACAACAATGACAAGTCCACACCATAGAGTTTCTCCGCTTGATGACTGAGAAACCATTGCATTGTAAATGTGTCCATTGGATCGATGTCATATAAGGTCGTAAACAATGCTTTTCAAATATGTTAGTCATAAGAGCTCAACATCCATCCCAAAAGGGGCCTGTTTAAAATATGTGAGTTAAAAGGGATGTTGAAAACGTCTAATGTGTCCAATCATCTAGCTATCCAACGAGTGACATCCAAACAACGTATTTTTTGGTGTTGTACACAAAAAGTGAAGTCGCTATTTCAACAGTGACATCCACTTTTCGCATTTTCAAACTTTGAAGTCACTATCAAATTCATATAGAAAAAATCGTACGGTTTTAAAACAGCCCATTTAAAAAAAGAAAAGAAATCGATAACCATGTGTGTGGTGATTCTCCATAGAGATAGAATAAGCTAACAAAGCTCACATACATGTATAATATTTCTAGGACATACAGTGATTATCAAATACTAAATATTTCTAGGAAGTTTAAGAATGTTGAAATATCAAGATTTATTCCTTTTGGAAGACGTATAAGTGAAATACACGAGTTATAATTTATGAAACACAGACACTCGTACTACAATCAAGTAGAGGGATATGTGCTGTAAAACCATATATTCGAATTTGTAAAATGCTCTAACGTCCGCTTTGTTGACTGTGACAACCTGGTAAGTTCATTCGAGACTAACGTTGTGCATTGTATCGTCTTTGGCCCCTCTTCATTGTCTACAGGGTTCCAAACCTTTCCTCAACATAGGTGCGAGGCCGCGATGGAAGAGATCAAACACAAAACATGTTTTCGGATCTTTAAGTTGTTGTTTGGAGAATAACTCATTTAGATTGTTGTAAGATTACCATGAGACAAAATTTCAAAGTGTTATTTTTACATGACTGGATTTTAGTAGATACACCAATGATATAAAAGATCATTGGTACATGGTACAAAATTTCTTAATAGTTTTAGTAGTGTTTCAATTGAATGTTTAAAACATATATTTGTTTAAGCAGGAGATGAAAATATATGAGAAAGAAGTCGTAAAATCTAAAGTCAACAAAGTCGTTGTAGTATAGTGGTAAGTATTCCCGCCTGTCACGCGGGTGACCCGGGTTCGATCCCCGGCAACGGCGATTTTTTAAAAACACTTTTTTATTTCGCACCATAATATCTATCATATGTTTAGGACCCTTCAGATCCGCTCACTTAAACATTTCAGCCCTTAGTACTACCCAAACATAATCATTTTATTAAAGATATTAGACACAAAATTCATCGATCTAAAAAGCCGGTTATGTTAATCGATCTAAACAGCGGAATGGTGGTGAGAGATAAAGGCAATGAAGTTAGGGAGGGGTAATGGGTAGGTAATGAAGAAGCAATACAGTTAGAAGCACACTTTGTTGATTACATTGGGGATAATGTAATGGGCATTTGTTCATCTTTAGGGATGCTTTTAGAGTAAGTCCTCTATATCTTAGGCTTTTAATTTGGTCACTTTTGATTCTCTTGATATTCAGTATGTTTTTCTTGTTTGGTTCCAAATTAAGTTGGAATGGAAGAAAATTATTATAGCTCGCGTGAAGAAATGGTAAATGAAACTTCAAAGGTGGCGTAATGGTAATCATTAATTCATTCTAGTAAGGTCTTACGCTTGAATATAGCTATGGTTTCTATCTTAACGCCTTAGAAAGTCGCTTATTGAGGTTAACCCGCTTGGTAGAATTTTAGCTATGTGGGAGTTAAGTTATCGTTAGTTTTACTTTTAAAGTTCACATATATTTAAACTTCAAGTCTATTTCTCTCATCTTTATTGGAATGAGTTGTAAGGAAATAATTTGTTTTTTATGTTATTATTAATTAAGAAAGAAATAATATCTTATGCTAATTCAGCAGATAATAATCATGATTTAGTGTAGATTTAAGAAAAGGTACATGACTTGTATATATCATGATTTTAAAGTAGATTCAAGTAAAGGTACATAACTTGGATATATTTTCTCTCTTGATGTATACGTAAAAGAGGTTAATGCATTTATCCTCCCCCACACCTCTATTATTTCTATTCAATCATTTATATGTATGTTCATTTATAGACTCAGGGTGGGTGCAGTAAAGGCAGCGGTGAACCCCTTTGTCGTGCGGGGAACACCATCCCAGTCACCTTTGTCGCATGTGTTTTTACCAATTCGGTGTATAGTCACCGCGTGAGGGGAGGGAATTTTTTGAATGTTGGCTGCACATGAAACCAATCACGCCAATGACCCTTTGGTGGAGTGGTGGAAAGGACTTGGGCCATGTGTGGTCTCAGGTTCGATCCCCACCTCCATCAAAGGTGAGGCATTGGGGTTATTCCCAACCCAAGGATGGCAATGAACTCCGGTTCGAGCCTGAGGGAACCCGAGTTTTCTAATACAGCGCATTTACTCCAACGGGTCGCTCTGTCATAACAGGCGGTCGATTCGTGTGGAGGGTGCAACTCCTGTCAAGTGGCAGGGGGTCGGAAATTTTCTCGGGGAAAGCTAAGTCCCATTTCTACCGAGGCGTGGACCCCGTTAAGACAACATAGTCCTTGGGACAGAAGTGGGGCGGGCCTGCGTCTTGCGGGTGTGTATTAACCGTCTGTTGTGATTTACACCTTTCAAAAAAAAACATGAAACCAATCACAATTTTTTTTATTTTTTATATTTAAGAAAAACAATTTATCTATCCCCAAGAGAGGTGACCATTCCTTATGTTTTAGTGCAAGAGGGGACTTAGAGAGGGGAATTGACATGACAAGATGTGATTGGATGGGTGAAGAGTTTACCCTTTTTTTGAACGAAAAGGAACGACGTGCCAATCACTGTGACACTGGGCACTGTTGCCAAGGTCGACTACTCGATCGCCGCCAGCCCCTTGGCTCTCCTAGATGCGCGGAAACCCGACCTTCGCCCGGCCGAAGGCACGACAGTGGAATAATCGGTAAAACCTCGCCTCCCATCCAAGACGAACCGGCGCCACCCGTATTCGCCATTCACTTGGATGCAACAGAAAATAATGGGGAGAGTTGGAGTCGAACATGGGTCACAAGCAATGTTGTAGAAGGCGCTAGGCGCTAGTCGGGCGGTGGGGTACCACCTAGGGATTAATCGGATTGGGTTTTTTATGTATAATTTTATAAATATATATATAAAAACATTAATTTTATACTTTTTATCTACAAAATTGAAAATCTAGGGACCAAGTGTAAACTAGTGAAAATATAGAGGGGTTAAATGTTAAAAACACCCAAACATTATTAAACCTAATCCCACCATCGTTCTTATACGCTGTCTCCCCTATCCATTGTTTATCAGACCTCCCAAAATTCTCCTTCATTAATCATAGCTTTCGAAATTCTTGACTCGAAATTCTTGGTTGATGTTAATTTCGCACAGTGGAAACTCGTCTTGACTCGAAATTGGTCCGCATTTGGTTCGAATTCTGGTAAGAACACATTTCCCTTGAGCGATTAGGTCTAATCTTGACCCATTCTGATCCAATTGCTACCAGTTTTGACCTAATTTTGACCGACTAGGTCCGATTTTCAGCGGATTTCCACCGATTTTTCCCGACTTTGACCGATGTTGACTTTTACCGCCTAATTTGACCAATTTCAGAAAATCCAAGCGGCAGACCTCCGAAGAGCGACTAATCGCCGCCTAGGCGCCACCTAGAACCAATTTCTACAACATTGGTCACAAGGAACACCAAATTTTTCTCCAACCACTCTACCACTACCTCATTGGAAGGTAGAGAGTTTACCTCTCCTTAAGAGGTGAACACCCCTCTCACCCTCAAGCACTCGTGCCAATTTATTTGAAACAATTCCACTTTTCTATTTTGGGATTTTTTTTCTAAAAATTAATTAATATACAAACATTTACATATTTGGTTCATTTATAAACCATAAATAACTTATGTTTCAAATACGAGAAAAATGCTTGGATAATCCCTGTGGTTTGCTTAATTTTCATCTTTAGTCTCTAACTTTCTAAAATTACAGTTATAATCCTCAACTTTTGAAATATCTTTCCCGAATAGTCCTTGAAGCGGATGGGGGTTAGTTTTTGGTGTTAAGTGGGTGTGAAATGACCAAAATATCCTTTATATTAAGATTAAGAAAATGATAAATAAAACACAACGACTATTCAAGCATTTAAACGAATCTCTTTGTACTCTCACCCTCCTCTCTCTCTCTCTCTCTCTCTCTCTTTCTCCACTCTCTCTCCCTATTTCTCTGTAAATAAACCTCCACTATCTCCATCCAAACAATGTCACACCATCACCTCCACCAACACTATCAAACCACTGCCTACACCACTTCTTCATCTTGCTCACTCATAAACACCTGTAAAATAGAGAAACAGGGATAAGCGAGAGAAATAGGAAGGTGGAGATGGAGGGTGGCCGACCACGACGGCGGCACAACGGATCTCCACCGCCAGTGTTGATAAATCGACGGTGCATAGTTGCAGGCTGTAATGGTGGTTCAGCGAAGAGTGGTACCAGGTCTCGTGGTGTATGAACATTGAGAGTATGAGTATGGTATTTGTGGGAAAAGGTCTAGGGAGGGATAAAGGTTTGGTTAAATACAGAACTTCGATGTTAAAGGTTTATTTGTTAACCGACCAGAATTTCGGGTGCAATTGCTATTAATGGGTCAAGGTCGGTGTGATTTAGGAAAAGTTTGTAAACCACCGCCATCGTAAGAGGTTTGTGATTCCGGCGGCAATGGTGAAGGGTGATGGTGGCAGTGGTGGATGATGATAGTAGGAAGGTGAGGTGGTGGCGTTTTCCGGCGGGTGAGGTGGTGGGTCCCACATAATTTTTAAGTATTAATTATATTTCTTTTTAATTATTAATTTAACAAGTAAGGGTATTTAGGTCATTTCGCACTTGTTTAACACAAAAAAATAACATTCATCCGCTTCAGGGACTATCCGAATTTGCAAAACTTGATAACTATAGCTGTAATTTTAGAAAGTTAGGGACTAAAGGTGAAAATAGAGCAAACCATAGGGACTATCCAGACACTTTTCTCTTCAAATACATATTCTCGTGTCCAATGTTAGAATCGGATCATATACATTAGTGCAACCACATACATATTTGGTTCGGTTGAGTGTTCTCGAACCGTTTTCATTTTGGGTGGTTGGTTATGAGTTATGACACTAACCATTTACTATGCGAATTGCATCATTTGTTGGACTGGGTTTCTAAACTTTTTTTTCCGTTCTATAATTTTATGCAATTTTTTTTTTTTTTTTTTTTTTTTACTATAGACTTTATCTTTTGTTTTAATTTTAAACATTGTACTTTGTTAACATTGTAAATCATACCTAAAGATAAAATAGTACCATATTTTGTTTTAATTTAACTAGGTTTATTATCCCTAGTCATTACGTTTTAATACATATATACATATATATATATATATATATACATAGATATTTATATGATTTGATATTTTTTGGGTGTTACATTGCATCTATTTGTGAACATGATCGGTGATAGAAATTCTTAGAGACGTACGATAATGGTCAGATTTTTTAAGAAGTTATATAGATTTGCTTTAGTGTCTTTGTTTGTTCTATCATTTTGTTCACCTTTTTTCCTGTGCCAAGTAATTTCTAGTTGCTTCGTGACCCCTTTCCATGTCCTCTTTCTTATCTCTTCTACTAATGTACACTTTATGTTTTTTTGTATTTTTGATACTGTATAAAAAAGTTTGTTGAGCCAGGGTTGTCGTTAGAAGAAATCTCTCTATCTCTTAGGTAGAGGTAAACTTTGTCTTATCTTACCCTCACATGCCCTACTTTACAAGTGAGATATTAATGGATATGTACGCTTATTTTATATATACACACGTTTAATTATTTATACTGTCTATTTTTAAAACAGTCCAACAAATAGACCAATAATACGGTCGGTTTGACAACCGATACAATTAAAAAACATTGATGATGTCTATTCATAAATGGTGGGCAATTAGTTTGATATATATGTTTTTCAAGGGTATTCATAGAGGAAGAAAAAAACATAAAAAACAAAAACATCACTTTTAAAAACTTTTATAGTTTGTCATCTTTGAATATTATAGATAAAATGATCACTCAATAGTTGAGAGCATTTGCATTGATCGCATACGATAAAAGTGGTACTAGTTCATTGAATATGGCTTCACATCTCTTTTAAATGTTATCTAATCTTTTTTAGAATTAGGACCCGAAAAATATCTCTCGTGTCAATCATAAAATACTATGGTATCTATATTATACGATTTAAAAAAAAAAACATTTTAAATTTGATAACGGTACTTTAAACAAATCATATCACGCGTAATTATAGTAAACTGCCAGTTTGGTCCAACAGGTTTGATCACTTTTGCCACTTTAGTCCAAAACTCAAACATTTTGCATCTAGGTCCCTGTGGTTTCAGTTTTATTGCCATTTTGGTCCAAAAGTGAAATCAGGTCATATTTGTCTTATAAAATCCTACTATTTTATCATTTTCCTCAGGGGCAAAATGATCATTTCAAAACAACAAATCATCTCAGCTCCCTTCTCTTTCTCTTTCTACTTTTTTCACCAGCAGCCAACAACCACCACCACCCAACCTTCGACAGCCAGGAGCATAACCACCATCCTCCATCAACTCAAACCCAGCAACATCCACCGCCACCTTCAAACCACCACCATCGCGGTTGTGGAAACGCCGTCAACTGCCATCTAACCACCGTCTTCAACTCAAACAGCAGCAGCAACTCCGCCATTAAACACCAACTTCAACTCAAACTACAAACCACCACCACCACTACACACCTCTGCAACCACAAGCCTGGTTTCACACGAAGGTTTATTTATTTATGTAGGGTGCCCTTTCACTCTATTTCTCTCTCTATATAAAGAGAAATAAAGTAGAAAAAAAGTGTATAAACAAAATTTAGGGGTGTATGAATAAGATGACTCAGGGGCGGAGCTAATGTGTTAGCAGGGATAGCATGGGCTACAGCTCAACCTCGTCTTCGTTAGGCTTAGATGGTGTGCGGGGAGTATTTCGCATAGGGCCCGTGATTTCGCAAGGCATATGGTTTTAAAAAAATCCGATATATATATGTTAATTTTTTTTAAAATAGTAAACTCATACCAATTTCAAGTAAGGCTCATTTACAAATCATTTTTTTATGGTTTAGACTTTAGAATTTAGCCCACTAGGTTAATTGAGCTCATTACTAATTGAAAACGGAGTCTTAGATAATATAAATTGTGAAGAGTTGATCCACCAATTTGCTATGAAGAATGCATTGAGGGTTGCACGAATCATTGTTTAGCTATTAGTTTATTAGTTATTACAGTATGTAATGTTAACTCATTTGGATACTATAATTTTCTCATTTTTCGTAATTGCATTGTTTATCGAATACTACGATTTTGTCATTTTTGTAATTGCATTGTTTATCGTTAAGACATAAGGGCACATTTTTCGAGTTTGAACAAGGTATATGAATTCTCAGAGACGTCACTAGTTTTCGTAGTGTAAAAATACCCTTTGAAGAGGTATGGTCCCAATTCCATGCACACGTGGCAGGGACCACACCACCTTTTATCCAACATGACGCCTACATCAGGAACCGTATCCAGAAGTTTCTAGAAGCTTCTGGAAGCTATCGCATGTGACACCAAAGATACTCCTCCAGACAAAAAGGACAACACGTGTCACCAATGATCAGATATGTACCTGCAACACGATCTAAGGACAGACCGAAAGCTGCAGTACTAATTCCCCTGCCTAAACAAATAACGGTGCGCCACGTCATCCACCATCCTGACCACAGCAGAGGAGACCAAGGGGATATTCCCCTTGGTCGGACAGCTGGCGCCCGGTGGCAGCTGGCAAGGTCTCTCCTCCTTCCTTCATCCTTCGGCTATAAATATGACCCTTCCTCATTCAGGTAGAACATTCTGCTCTCCTTACATTTCACCTACAACACACTATTTCTCCTCAAAGCAGTACTTATTCTCACGCCGGAGGGTGGTCACAAGGAGAACCCCCCCCCCCTATTCTCCTCCTTGTGGCGAGTCACCGGTGTTCTGTTTTGCAGGATTCCAGTAATCAGCGAGTGGAGAAAGAGATTGAACCCCACATACGAGACGACCCAGCTGGTTAACCTAAGTGTTAACGAGTGTTTCATCGCCCTTCAACTCTAACTCCGTAGTGAAAAAAAATATCTCTCAACTTCATTTTCGTTATACAAAGGATACCCCTAATCTCTAATTTTTTTTTTTTGAAATACCTCTAAATTTTTGTGATAGTTCCGGCGGTGAGACAACCCTTTATCTATTCACCCAGGGGTTTGTTTATCGATGAAGTTTTCTGGTTTTTTATGTCTTTTCCATAAAAATGGATATTAATTATATGTGGTCCCACATGAAGAAGATTTTTAATACCTTTAATTGTTTACTATATAAAGATAAGTTTCCATTTTTATATAAATACATTTTTTTACTAGATTACCCACACAACCGGAGACTATAAACTATTTATTTAGATCCTTCTACAAGATTGAATTCAAAGTAGAAACCATTTGTTTAATTATTAAGCTAATCATGTGTTAACTAGTGGCTAAATTAAGGTTTTATTGTCTTAATCAACTTGCCATGCAATATCCACACCCATTGTGGATAGTTACAACGATAATTATCTTTATTATATTCTAATGTCATTGATTCTTTTAATTATCATTATATCATATTATATCATCTAGTACAAGTGCTTTATATAATTCTCGGGTTTTTACTTATTTCTTTTTATGAATTAAATGCCCTTTGATATTGATATATTGTAGAGATAAAAGAAAATGCAAACTATTATATTGCATCTTCCTTTACCACATACTATAAAAGCATAGTACTTGGTATATACGAAAAGTACCAAAGTTAATATTTCGTAATCGAATGAAATTGAGTTGGGTTTTGTTTTATTATCTTCCTTACTCTTGTTGATTTAGTTTGTAAATCAAATATAGTAAAATAAACCAGAAAAAAAAAAGGATGAATAAGAAATATATAACTATTTACCGAAACTTGTCTGTCAAATTCAAATTTAATTTATTCTTTTAACAGTAAATGTTAAAAAAGTAAGAGAAGTAGAAAAACATAACTTAATAAAACTAAGAGTGTAAACGAGTTAAGCCACTCGTGATCTACTCAATAATGGATTGATAAAATCTTGAATCAAACAAAGCATTTGTCCGAGCTTAAGTTAAACCTCATTTAACAAATAAGTCTGACTCCTAACTTCATATTTGGATCTTGACTACCCTCTAAAACTTACCTTAGCTATTTATATAAACATAATAAAAGATATAAATAATAATAATAATAATAAACAATAAACAAACAAAGCATGTGATGACAAACTCAAAGTCAAAATATTTATTTTTTTGACGGCTAACGAATCATCCAAATGAGCTACTAACGAAATTCACCACATCGGGATACACTCGCCTCCGAACCAGGGAAAACCCTCATCTAGGGCGAAGCCTGTGAACAGTCGCCCGAAGGCAGGACAGTGCGGTGAGGTAAAATCCGCTCAGTTCAAGGATCGAACTAGTGATCTCCACCTATTCGCCTAGTCTCCCATCATCACCAGATTGCCGCAAAAAATAATGGAGAGGGCAGGAATTGAATTTGGTTCCTTTATAATACCTAGTCTCTCCTTACCACTCCACCACCACCTCATTAGCAAAATATTTCTTATTAGCCAAACTCAAACCAGAAATATAAAAATTAAAATAAACTTGTATCGACCCACCTTTATCTTCACACAGAAACAATTACATGAAACGTTTAATCTAGAGTTAAATGCTTGGTTGGTCCCTGTGGTTTACAAAAATTTCAGACTTGGTCCTAGTGGTTTACTAATTACACGCGTGGTCCCAAAACTTGTCAAAAATGCACTCGGTTGGTCCCCAGCCCTGACATCAGTTAAATTTTTCAGTTAAGTCCATGTTAAATGACCAAAATACCCTTGCTTATTAACAAAACCCACACCATCTTCATCACCATCATCATCTCCCACCCTCACAAAAACCCTACCCCCACACCTCACACCTGTAAATCTCCACTTCAACAATGTCTCCATAGCTTCTCACCCTCCTCCGCCGCACTCCCTCTCTCCACCGCCACCACTCTCCACCAACAACAACAATCCGACGGCGTTTCACTCAACCTCTGGTGTGTAGCCAAGAACAACGCTGAAGATTCCGCCCTTCAATCCACCATCGATTGGGCCTGTGGAGCCGATTGTTCCCCGATCCACCATACACAGCATCCGCGATGTTGGATAACGTATCAGAAGGTCTTGTTTTGTGATGGGTTGTTACAGATTTGCGAAGACTGTCGATGCAAGAACAGGTTGGGAAATATCGATTGAGTTGGCAGATAAGAGGTTGATTGGGTCGATTTGAAAGAGGGATGTGAGCTCGGAGACTTTGAGCAGGGTTCGATTGTTGATTTGGGGTTAAGAATCTTACGATGGACGACGTATTGGTGGTGGAGGGGAGTGTTCAGTGGTGGAGGAGGGAAGGTGGTGGTGGTGGGTGTTCAGTGGTGGTGAAGGTGAGATGGTGGTGGGTGTTCGGTGGTGGTGCAGGAGAGATGGTGGTGGTGGTTTAGGGTAGAAGAAGAAGGAGGCAGGAGATATATTGTTTTATATATTTTTATTTCTTTTAATTGTTCTAAGGGTAATATAGTCATTTCACACATAGTTAACTGAGAAATTTAACTGAGGTTAGAGCTGGGGACCAACCGAGTGCATTTTTGACAAGTTTTGAGACTACGCGTGTAATTAGTAAACCACTAGGACCAAGTCTGAAATTTTTGCAAACCACAGGGACCAACCAAGCATTTAACTCTTTAATCTATCTTAAAAGACAAAGTTGGTGGGGTTTACCACCTGTTTTGTCTCCACCCTAAACTTTTACAACATTGCCTTTTAAACCCTTAAGTTTTGCTACGGCCCCTTCACTTTTGGAGTAAAATTTTAGTCCCTTATCTAACTTTACTATTATTTTACTTTAACAATTGACATTTTTAGCCCATAGCTTTTTACTAATTTAAATTTTCTTCGACGACATTCGTTCGTTAATTTCTTTTGTTTACCCATATCATTTTTTTACTTAAAAAAACTATTTTTCCGTGCATATTTTTATGTACGTATCCGTATAAATTTAAGGGGGTCTACGTTTCGACAAAAGCTTTTTCGGGAAACGAGTTAGGTCAAATATAAAACGTTTTCGTTTAAAAAACCATTTTTACGTGCATATTTTTATGTATGCGTCTGTATCAGTTCGAGTTGGTTTACATTTGGATATACTTTTTTTTTAATATAATACGTTTTCTTACTTCTTTTATGTACGTTTTTGTAAATTTTGTTCTGAACAAAGTTGAGTCAAATTGTGCTTTCTTTTTTTTTCTTTCTTTTTTTCCAAAACTTTAATTAATCCTATAGAATAAGTTATGATTGTACGAGATAGATTCAATTTATTTTATGTTATGATCCAATCGCAATACTTATATAGGTTACACTGAGTTCAATCAGATATGTCGAAACACGCGTTTTCGTATGATTAACGCATCACCCAATACTTGAATAAATCAATTCGATGTTTGCGGTGTACTCGCGCCGCAAAGCGCGCGGGCCTTATTACTAGTTTTTCTCTTAAATCTCAAATAAATTCAACATTTACCAAATTATACTATAACAATTACAAAACACAAACTCGCCCCCAATTTTGGAAAAATCCTCCTATCTCATTGGTGGTAAAACTTAAAACTTTTAAGAATATTATAATATAAACATCATTATTAAATTGTATTTTTTTTATTTAGTTATTCTTTTATTCTCCGTACCTTTACACCTAACTATCGGATATGGTCAATAATACCAAGCACACACAAAGCCACAAAGGTGAGCTGAAAATTTGGGCCATCCTAAACCAATGTTCTTCTTTGGGGTAGGGTGGGGCGTGGGTTGGGGGCATGGTGCGACACGTGGACTATGGGACACCCAAGACCAAAAGCCAATTTCAAAGGAGTATGGTGGGGCGTGGGTTGGGTTGCGTTGAAAAAAAAAACAAATTTCAAAGGGCTAGTGCTCTTGGCCAATGAGGTTCCGCCATGTCATGTGGTAGCCACGCCCCACGCCCGGCCTTAAACTCCCGCCCAAGGGGCCACTCCCAAACCCGGGATGGTGACTTAGGCGTTTCTCTCCGATCCACGCCCCAAGCCCGCCCATACCCCCATAGTCTTATCTCATATACAATCAGCTGAAAATTCAGGAGCAACATGTGGCACTGCATCATGTGATGATCTTTCAATAGAAACTCATAATTATGACGTGGCAAGATAACAGCTACGAACATATTATATGTACTCTTTACCACAATGTTTATCCACTTGAGAGTAAAGAAAATATGGCACATATGCCATCAAACATGTTTCGTAATTCGTAGAAAATCTTTTTTTTTACACATATCACTTTGCTGGTGTGTGGTGTTTTATCACTTTATTTTACTATTTATCTCTCATTAGATGTAAAACCCGTGTACAAACACGGATTTTAAGGTTTAATTATGGATACCACATATTTAGATGCATATCAAACGACGAATGACTATGCATTTTTTTAAAGTTTAATTAAAAATAGATTATAAAAAACGAAACATTTTTTAAATAACAAATAAAATGGAACATCTTTCAAATAACAATTGAGCACACATTGTTCTATATTCCATGATCGTAATTCTTGAAACATCTCTTGATGCAAGATCTTTCATTGTTAGGGTATAGCGTTTCATAAATCTTTCATCTTCATTTCTTAAGATACATCCTTCACCACATGATCCTACACAAGCAATAAGATACAATGTTTTAAAATCCGGTTTTTAAACTGTACCGGATTTGACTCAAAAACGGTTTAACCGGGTGTATCGGACGGTTCAACCAGGTGTACCGGGCGGTATAACCGGTTTTACGGGATGGTTCAACCGGTACAACCGGCCAGTTTGAACGGGTTTTTAAAACATTGATAAGATGAACCTTATATACGTTAAAACAACATTTAAGGAATATATAACGTTCCATAAATCTTTCAAATTAGTTACCAACTATTAGACTTTAATGATGTTATGAAGGTTAAATAAGACTGTGGGGTATGGGGCGGGGGTTGGCTGAAAACGCCCAAGCCACCATCCCGGGTGGGTTTGGGTTTGGGCGTGGCCCAAGGGGCGGGAATTTAAAGTCGGGCGTGGGGCGGGTCTATCAATATGACATGGCGGGCTCTCAATGGCCAAACCAAGCTAGCCGTTGGCCAACTGCTATGTGTAAAATTAAAAATTTATTTTTTCATTATAAAACTCACACTTCTATTCTTTTTTTACCATATCCAACTACAATACACTCCACCTCTTCTATAATCATCTTTATTCTCATTCTACAATACGAAAAATGAATCCTCATAATCGTGCTTTTGACCCTAACAACCCGTGGGCATTCCAAGAAAATCCTAGCCCACCACCCAATCATCCAATGCCTCGTCCATTTTTAATACACTCCACTATGCCCGATGTGGCGGGTTACGCATCGTATCTCTCGAATCGTGTGTATACTAACTTCCCTCACACCGACGATTCTATACCTAGTCCGTTTTCACAAACACCCATCAACCTTTCACCAACCTCCATCAACCTTTCCCAAACCGAAACCGTCCCCGAAACTCAACCCCCATCGATGGTCCTTCCGCATCCAAACCCATCAAAAAGAGAAGTCACAAGAAAAAAAACCGAGGCCGAGAAAGCACTTGAAACCGCCAAACGAAAACAACAAAGATGAGTCGTTAATGAAGAACTTGCATTGGCGAGGGCTTGGCTTCAACAATCTCAACATACAACTTTAGGTATTTTTAAATATTTTGTAGCCCTTATTTTAATATTTATGGTTTTTTTATATAACTTTGTAATATATTAAATTTTGTTTTGATTAAAATAGGAAATTCTTAACATAGAAGCCATTTGTGGGAAGCGATTAGTAAAGCATTCCATGCATAAATGGAAAGGGAGGTTTATCGTGAAAATGATAGTTTATCCTCGAATTGGACCGAGATAAGCGGCCAACTCACCAAATTTAGTGCTTTTTTTAAATAAAGCAAAGCAAAACCCAAAAAGTGGTGAAACCGAAGCCGACTTTGTGACAAATGCATTGGTCACATTCAAAACAAATGTGGGGAACGACTTCCATTTCATGCATTGTTGGAGATTTGTAAGTTCCATCCTAAGTGGGCGAATATCCCCAGTGGTAGCGAAACTAACACGTCTTCTAAAAGGTCAAGGACACCCTCGTCCCAAGCCCAATCGGATGCACGAGATCAAGAGTTGGAGGACTTTCTGGATGATTCTCCAAACCGGCCTGAATTCGGAAGAGATGCCGCAAAAAGGCGCGCTCTAAAATCAAGATCGGGTACGGCATCGCCTTTAGTTGGGAGTTCGGCCTCGCGTAGGGGAGTATACAGCGATCAGTTGGATGACATTGCAAGCAAGTTAGATACATTCAACGTATTCCAACAACAAAGTGCCGAAATTCGGAAGAACAAAGAAGCTTAGGATGCCCTGAAACAAAGACGAGATGATATGAAATTTCAAGCTCAGCCCATCGATCACCTATCAGGTGAAGAGTTGGAACTAATGTTAGAGACGAGAGAAGAGATAAAGAAAAAATATTTCAAGCACTAGGAATTTTTTATGTATTTTTCTTTATTTAAAAAACATTATTAAAAATTTAAATTTTTTGTTTTAAAAATAATTTAATAGAGTTTGGGTTGGCCACGCCCCAAACCCCCGCCCAACCATACCGTCTTCAATGCGGGTCAGCCCAGCGAAGCCCACCCAAGCCACGTGTCGGGCCACGCCCTAAACCCCCGCCCCACCATACCCCACGGTCTAAAGTAGGTAAATTTAATTATCCATAGTTAGATTATTCAAATGAGTCACAAAATAAATTTAAAAAAAAATATCATTGTCATTGTATTATTTATAAGGATTACCAAACATGTTTACTTTTGTGTTAAAAATTAATTTTCAAATTTTTGCTTCATTCTTTATATAAGTTTTACATCTTTTGACTACAATCTATTATATGTAATAAATGAAAGTTATTTGGGCCATGTGTCACTTAATTAGGGCATCGTTTTTCCTCTTTTCCCGCCCAACAGTACCACTGCCCTCTTCTATTTATAACCTCCCTCATTTACTCATTTAGGGCTTCTTGCTTTCTCTCTCCCTCTGCTCTGCTCTATTCCGATCGATGTTCAGATTAATGCTCCGAATCAAGGTTAGATTATCAATAACTTCCGTTCTATAAGTTTCAATCTTTGTTTTCATTGTTCACTCATTCGATCTTCATGCGTATTTACTTATTGTTGTGCTTTGGCTAGCTTTCTGCTGCTAACTTGATGACGGAGATGATTTGAGGTTGTCGGCTCTGCGTCCTGCAGTTCTCTTTGTTATGCTGTAATGGATTTGAGGTTTAGGGTTAGTAATAAATATATTTTTTCATTTTTCCATCTTGAGTTTTAGGTTAGGGTTTGTTTTATTTTTGGGCTTTTATATGATTTTCAGGTCGATTGTTTGGTGACTTGCTATTGTTGTTTGCTGTTGTTTGTGAATTAGCTGCTGAGATTATCGACCGACTCCAACGACTTTAAAGGTTGTAGGACTATTAAATAAGGTAATAATTGCAGTACATTCCTGTTGAAAAACATAGTCGATAAATTTAGGGAAAATGAGGTTGAAAGATGATATGCCAACAGCGGACGATATCATTCTAAGGTTTCGATAAATTCAGGTGTATTCTCAAATAATGCTTCCTAGATGCTTCTAAACAAGCAGCACTTTGGACATTTTTCGGCCTTCAAACATCTATTATGTATTATCTATTATCTAATATCTATTGTCTATTATCTATTATATATAATAAATGAAAGTTGATTGATCCACTTTGGGCCATTTGGAGCAATCACCTTTCATTTATTATACATAATAGATAATAGGTAATAGATAATAGATAGTAGAAAATAGATAATAGATGTTTGAAGACCGAAAAATGTCCAAAGTGTTGCTTGTTTAGAAGCATCTAGGAAGCATTATTTGAGAATACCCCTGAATTTATCGAAACAGTAGAATGATATCGTCCGCTGTTGGCTTATCATCTTTCAACCTCATTTTCCCTAAATTTATCGATTCTGTTTTTCAACAGGAATGTACTGCAATCATTCCTTTCAGTTAAATACACCGACACTTGCTTCCTCTCAAAGGGTTATGGAGTGGTTATAACAACTGATCATGCTAAGGACTGTTATAACTAACCACTGCTCCTTATACAGATTGATGGACTTAAAGACTGATGAGCCTATCCACTGTTGAAGACAAAGCCCTGTTAAAGACAAGCACTTATGGAGTGGTTATAACAGCTGATCATGCTAAGGACTGTTATAACTAACCACTGCTCCTTATACAGATTGATGGACTTAAAGACTGATGAGGCCTATCCACTGTTGAAGACAAAGCCCTGTTAAAGACAAGCACTTATGTACCTAGAGTTTGATTAACCAAAGGAAAACGACTGTTCAGTAGCAGCAGTGGTTCAGCATCTACAACGGATTCAACTTTAGTATTTAATTATCAGTGTTTCTTATGTAACAGTGTTTAGTATAGCAGTGGTTCGCTAGAATTTATCTCTCAAGACAAACCCTTTAAAACCCAATGTAGAACCACTGCCTATCCACAACAGTGGTGCAGCATCAACCGTAGATATTCTACCTTTGTTTATGTTAACAGTGTTTATATGTAACAATATTTATCACGTCACTGTTTTATACTCTGTTAGATTGTTAGATGTCATATTACTGAGGTGTTTATATGTAACAGTATTTATCACATCACCTCATTTGTTTGATCTGTATTATAAATACAACAGTTGTTTGATCTTTATACTACTAAATAAAAATGGAGTACACTTGGATGTTAAATAAGCTCCTCATTATGATTGTTTGGATATAGCATTCTTGAAATTGGGCAAATTTCTTTTTAAGGTCAAACATTTGTTTAAGCGCTAACATCTGTTTATGTCCAAATATATGTTTAAAGTCAAATATCTGTTTAACTCCAAACAACTGATATAGAAGGTCAAATATCTGTTTAAGGTCAAAGATATTTAAAATAGTTAAAAATGATAGTTTTCATTAATCCTTAAAAGTCTGTTAGAACCACTGTTTTGGTTCAAACATCTGATTGTTAAATGTTATCCACTGCTGAAAGACAACCTCTGTTTCTTCATTCTTTATGTTGACCACTGACTGTCCAAACATCAGTGTTTCAATCACTGTTGGCTATCCACTTATATTTAAAAAATAGTAACTGCTCACATTTTTATCGTTGACATCCACTGATATTGACCGTCATTGGTTTTCCTAAAAAACATCCACTGTTCACATTTTTATTGTTCATGTGGTTAATTAATTATAGAATGAAATTATCAAATGAAAACTAGAATTACAATGAAATTACCATTTAATCTAATTGTTACATTCCAATGAGATAAGAGTTCCTCCAATATTGTTTTGGTGATAAAAATTAAAGTTAACATAAAAAGTAATTGTTGATGACATTTTGTTCCATATAAAATTAGTAATTAATGGTAATTTCTTGAGCTTTTGACATCTAAAATATGTAAAATGGGAATTTAAAATTGACAGTTATTTTCTCTTAATTAAAGTTAAAATAAATATTAGAAATGTCATGATGACAATGGCTTTCAAATCAAATCAGTAAATACTGACAATATCAATAACTTTTGAAATTCAAAATATGCAAAATGGTAATTTAAATCACTGTTGGCTATTCACTTATAGTTAAAAAATTGTCACTGCTCACATTTTTATTGTTGATATCCACTGATATTGACCATCATTGGTTTTCCTAAAACACATCAACTGCTCACATTTTTATAATTGATGCAGTTAATTAATTATAGAATGAAATTATCAAATGAAAACTAAAATTACAATGAAATTACCATTTAACCTAATCGTTACATTCCAATGAGATAAGAGTTCCTCCAATATTGTTTTGGTGATAAAAAATAAAGTTTACATAAAAAAATAAAAATAACTGTTGATGACATTTTGTTGCATATAAAATTAGTAATTAATGGTAATTTCTTGAGCTTTGGACATCTAAAATATGCAAAATGGGAATTTCAAATTGACAGTTATTTTCTCTTAATTAAAGTTAAAATAAAAATTAGAAATGTCATGATGACAATGGCTTTCAAATCAAATCAGTAATTACTGACAATATCGATAACTTTTGAAATTCAAAATATGCAAAATGGTAATTTAAATCACTGTTGGCTATCCACTGATAGTTAAAAAATTGCCACTGCTCACATTTTTATTGTTGATATCCACTGATATTGACCATCATTGGTTTTCCTAAAAAACATCCACTGCTCACATTTTTATAATTAATGCGGTTAATTAATTATAGAATGAAATCATCAAATGAAAACTAGAATTACAATGAAATTACCATTTAACCTAATCGTTACATTCCAATGAGATAAGAGTTCCTCCAATATATTTTTGTTGATAAAAATTAAAGTTAACATAAAAAATAAAATTAGCTGTCGATGACATTTTGTTGCATATCAAATCAGTAATTAATGTTAATGTCACACCCCGTTTTCCACGTGTCACCGGTGGGCCCGGTAGGGAGTATCGTGACGTGGTTGGCAACATAATAGTCAAACAACACAATACATAAATATGCACAGCGGAAGCAAATTGAAAGATATAATTCAACTTTAATAATATTGTAATATCGTGTATCACAATAGTTGAAGGTTCGTCCACAGAAGGATCAAAATAAAATGGAAACAATAGTTCAACAGACTTTAGGCATCTTAAGCTTGCGAGACTTCTATTGATGCTAAGGAGAAATCCCAGCCAATTACGCTTAGTACCTGCATTTAATCTTTTTGGGAAAATACGTCAGTTTACACTGGTAAATACAATCAACTGACTCATTTTAGAAAATGATTGAAAATTGATTTGGATGCACGTGGCATAAACATTTTATTTAACTTGGGAGAATTATTTAAATATATAATCTTGTGAACGAATTACATGTTCCTTGTGCGTTCAGTAGCCCGGACGTACCGGGTTAAAGATCAATAGACACACCACATTATTCTTTTGTGCATTGACGGGTGTACGCCTACACCCCGCGCTTAAGTCATGGCCATTTCGTAAAATGATGCCAAGGATATCCGGGACATGGTCATTAACCCCCCAAAGGCTTTAAGTAAACAAGACTGTTTAAACGAGCCGATCAAATTATTCAATTAACCACCCAACGATGGAAGATTTGATGCCCGATCAAGCGGTATTCTATATACCGTAACCCAAGCCCGTATAGGGAAAATAAGTTAAAAGTATTTACCTGAGCAAAATGTAATAATCACAATAAGCAAAATGCAAGTAGCTTTTACTGGTCCTCCTAATCTGGAACGAAGGTTTATAATAACCTATTAGAATCCTAACGGGTCTTTAGTTAAGCTTAAGCTTAGACCGGTTAGTTTCAAAGATACGGTTCGTACGCACGATTAAGCGAAGACCGGATAGAATGTGATTTAGACCCGACAAGTTCGGAGACTTGCTTAATATGGGTATTTCATACACATTCTGGATTTTGAGATAAAACCGATAAGGTTTGACCCGTTTAGGCTAGTTTATGTAAACTAGTTACATAAACCGAACCGAACGCGTAATAAGCGTAACGGGTATACATATGAGCCATTTACAGGTTTCCTAAGTTAATGTGCTTCATATATGTTGTGACATCAGTAAGATGTCTTTTATTATGCCCGAAACGATTTTTAAACACAAACTATGCCCCGTAGGGGTAGTTTGGTCATTTAAAAGGTTATAAAAGAGTTTAAGCATTCACCTGAGTTACAGGTCTGATATAATCAGCAAAAATACTTATTTTACTAAGTTATAACAGTAGGGTAAGGTATATATGTGAAATTTATCAATTATAACCAAACTATGCACCGTATGGGCATTTTGGAAATTTCACATAAGCCGAAAAGCTCAAAACAGAAGTCTGAGTTTATCAACTTTTGCTTACTGTTAAAATATTATAATTTACCTTAAATATCAGTAGGTATCACCCTTGTATGTTTAAAAATAGTCTTAGTACATACTATGCGCTAAAAACGCTTAATAAGGCGATTAGAAGCCGTTTTCGGGTTCTATATATAAATCTGATATTTTGATTAATCCAGAAGGCTTAAAATAATATATTTATTATTTAAGATCAGTAGCAAAAGGTTTGGAGTCGATTAGATATGTAAAACTCATTTTATGGCCCGTAAGGGTAAAACCGACAATTACCGGATTAAGCCTACGACTATAAGTTATGCTCAGCCTAAAATTAATTAAAAATCTTCAAAAATCCCAAAATAATATATTACATCAGTGGGTATTAAGTTTGATATCAAAAAGTAGGCTTAACTAGGCTATACGCTAATTACGCCGTTTAGTTAACATAAAGCTTCTTAATTACGCTAATGAGCATAACTCTTAATCTACACCACCAATTGATCTCAAATTTTGGGTACAAGTATATATATCAGTAACAAAGGTTTCTACTCTTTTACATTTTCAAAAATCACGTTTTGAGGTGAAAAGGGCATAATGGTCAACATATGAGCAATTAACGGAAACATGCATATTAATTGGATAACTAATGAACCAAGGTGTATAATCACAGAGGGTTATACTAGCATCTAACCTAGTCCAATTAAAGCTCTGAGGCATTTCTAAAACATGCCTAAACGGGTCAGAACTGAAAGTCAAAGCAAAAGTCAAACTATGCGACTTTCGGTTCCGAACCGGGTCTTTACAGAGAATTGTCGGGTTGAACATGTTTAGACATGTTCTTACACTTATTACCAAGTTATATTAATGATCAAACAGGTTGTATGTGTTCTACATTGCTAATTATGCATAAATTAGAATTTAAGTATCCTGTTGACTTTTTATTAACAAGTTTGACCCGACATTTGACCTAGTTAGAGTGGGAATCAGGGGGAACCCTTTTGAGGGTTTATTACCCACATAATTACCAACTTATAACTACTTTTAATTTGACTAATCACTGGACCATTAGTGATTAATCTTGAAGTCAACCGTTAATTACGACGGTTTGACTTTTAAGCTTAAACTAAGCAAAAACTTAACTAAGAAGGGATAAGCAAACTTACTGAAGTCCTATGCTTGATTAGGAAGGTCTTGTGTCTGCTCTTAAGCTCCCAAACGCTCCAGAATTGCACAAGAAGTGAATGATCAAATGGTTGCAACTTCATGCCCTTTTATAGTGATTTAATCACCATAAAATGTTGACAAATAAGTCTACCACTGACCACAACTCATTAACAAGTGTCCCTAGTGTTTAGGGGTTGTTTAGGGGTCAAGCAATATGTGGAAAATCGGATAAAAGTCGAGTAGAAAGCACTTAGCAGGCAAAAACCCAACATTCTCGGACTAGATAGGTCCTCGCGTGGCGCGATGACCCCCCCTTGGGGCTTCGCGTCGCGCGACACCCTCCTGCACAAAATCAGAATTTTTAGATTTTTGCGTTTTGATCCTTGGCTCTTCAAACTTTGTTTAGACTTTTGTTTCTTGCATCTTGAACCCTCCAAATTGATTTATAAGGGCTTTAAAACATATACCCACTTTGTTAAGTCCCCGGTTAACTTTATTGTTACCCGAAAAGTCCTAACTTTCGACGTTGACGCTTTAACCCTTCGCACACGAATTTGATCATAACTTTCTCATACGATAACGAAACTTTATGAAATTTATATCGTGCATTCTAGTGAGCATAATTAACCGTTACAAAGCTTCGGGTTTGTCAAAAGGTCACTCAGAGGTATAACTTAAACATGTTGACACATTTAGCCCCTGTAGTTTGTAATCTCTCACTTTTAGCTTCGTATGATCCATGATTTATTCGTTTGAAGGTATGAGCATCATGTAGGGTTAATATACAATATATTTATTCACTGTTGACATTTTGAACACGTATATTCACATACTTTCCATGTTTGTCAACTTTAGTCCTTCTATAATATTCTTTCACACGTTTAAACATATGACACGTGTCAACACATTATAGGACGTGAATTTTCGAGGTGTTACATCCTCACCCCCTTAAAATAAATCTCGACCCGAGATTTACTGAAATAAATAAGGGTACTTTTCTTTCATCGTGGACTCAACGTCCCACGTATATTCGGGACCTCTACGGGCATCCCATTTGACCTTTACAATAGGTACATGCTTCCTTCGAAGCTTCTTAACCTGTCGATCTTCAATCGACAATGGTTTTTCCACAAATTTTAAGCTCTCATCTATATGCACATCTGTATGTGGTATAACCAGTGATTCATCAGCGAAGCACTTCTTCAGATTGCAGATGTGGAACACATTGTGAATTCCACTGAGCTCTTCTGGTAAGTTTAGCTTATAGGCAACTGACCCGACACGTTCGATGACCTCGAAGGGTCCTATGTATCTTGGGCTTAGCTTGCCTTTCTTACCAAATCGCATCACCCCCTTCCAGGGTGATACTTTAAGTAACACTTTGTCACCTACTTCGAAGTGAAAAGCTTTACGCTTTGGATCTGCGTAACTCTTCTGCCTATCTCGGGCAGCTTTGAGACGGTCACGAATCTGGACAATCTTGTCCGTCGTTTCGAACACTATCTCTGGTCCTGATAATTGGACATCTCCAACTTCCGCCCAACAAACTGGCGTTCTACACTTTCTACCGTATAATGCCTCAAAAGGCGCAGCCTTAATGCTGGTATGGTAGCTATTGTTGTAGGAGAATTCAATCAAGGGTAGGTGGTTATCCCAACTACCACCTAAATCAATTACACATGCACGTAGCATGTCCTCCAAAGTTTGAATAGTACGCTCACTCTTGACCGTCTGTCTGAGGATGGTAAGCCGTACTAAAATTCAAACGCGTGCCCAAAGATTGCTGGAAACTCTTCCAAAAATGTGACGTGTATCTAATATCTCTGTCAGAGATAATAGACACAGGTATGCCATGTAAGGCTACAATCTTATCCACGTATAACTGGGCTAACATGTCGGAGCTATAAGTCTCCTTAATGGGTAAGAAATGTGCTGACTTAGTCAGTCTATCAACTATAACCCATATTGTATCATTTCCTTTCCTTGTCTTAGGTAACTTGGTGATAAAATCCATGGTTACCATTTCCCACTTCCACGTAGGAAGTTCAGGCTGTTGTAGCAAGCCTGACGGCTTTTGATGTTCTGCTTTGACTTGCGCACAAGTCAAGCACTTAGCTACATAGGCAGCTACAGACTTTTTCAAGCCTATCCACCAATAATTTGCCCTTAGATCCTGGTACATCTTATCAGCTCCAGGATGAACGGAATATTTGGAACTATGGGCCTCCTGGAGAATAACATCTCGAAGTCCTCCATAAATTGGAACCCATATTCGTCCATTCAGTCTCAGAATTCTGTCTTTGCCAAGAGATAACTGCTCCTCAGTTATTCCTAGCTTTTCATTAGGATAGTTAGCTTCCAACACAGCTTCCTTCTGTGCAGCTAACAACCTTTCAGTCAAACTGTTCTTTATCTCCATGAGCTTGGCATTGATTCGGATAGGTTTCACCCTTTCCTTTCGACTCAAGGCATCAGCGACTACATTCGCCTTGCCGGGATGATATCTGATTTCGCAATCATAATCATTTAAAGTCTCCATCCAACGGCGTTGCCTCATGTTTAAATCCTTCTGATTAAACAGGTGCTGGAGGCTCTTGTGATCAGAATAGATCACACACTTGATACCATACAAATAATGCCTCCACAGTTTTAGTGCGAATACAACGGCACCCAACTCCAAGTCATGGGTGGTGTAATTCTTTTCGTGCACCTTTAACTGTCTTGAAGCATAGGCAATAACCTTGCCTTTCTGCATAAGCACACACCCCATGCCAGTGTGCGATGCATCGCAGTAAACTACGAACTCTTCGGTGCCTTCAGGCAATGTCAACACAGGGGCGTTGCTCAACTTCTGTTTAAGGATATCAAAGGATTCTTGCTGCTTGGGGCCCCAAACGAACTTTACTTTCTTCTTGGTCAAGGAAGTTAGGGGTACAGCAATCCTTGAAAAATTTTCAATGAAACGCCTGTAATATCCTGCCAATCCCAGGAAGCTACGAATCTCCGTAGGCATCTTTGGCTCTTGCAAGTTCATAACTGCTTCAACCTTAGCGGGATCCACTTGGATACCACGCTCACTAACCACATGTCCAAGGAATTGGACCTCTCGAAGCCAGAATTCACACTTAGAGAATTTGGCATAGAGTTTCTCATGATGTAGAAGCTTAAGAATACAGCGAAGGTGTTTCTCATGGTCAGCTTGGCTCTTCGAGTAAATAAGAATGTCGTCGATGAAAACGATGACGAATTTGTCTAAGTACGGCTTGCAAACGCGATTCATGAGATCCATGAACGCGGCCGGTGCATTAGTGAGCCCAAAAGGCATCACTAGGAACTCGTAATGACCATAACGAGTTCTAAATGCAGTTTTGTGTATGTCTTCATCTCTAACCTTCAGTTGATGGTAGCCTGACCTCAAGTCAATCTTCGAGAAATAACTTGCCCCTTGTAACTGATCGAACAAATCGTCGATCCTGGGCAAAGGATATCTATTCTTTATTGTGACCTTGTTAAGCTCACGGTAATCGATGCACAGACGCATCGATCCATCCTTCTTCTTGACGAACAAGACAGGTGCTCCCCATGGAGACGAACTAGGTTTAATGAAACCTTTAGCTAATAATTCATCTAATTGCGTTCTCAATTCCTTCATCTCCGTTGGTGCTAACCTGTAAGGTGCTCTAGCAACAGGTGCTGCTCCAGGGATGATATCAATTCTGAATTCGACTTGTCTATCTGGTGGCAAACCAGGTAGGTCTTCAGGAAAAACTTCTGGGTATTCAGAAATGACAGGGATGTCTTCAATCTTAGGTTTCGGTTCATCAATGATCACTTGTGCGATGTAGATGACACAACCCTTCTTTAAACATTTGGAAGCCTTGAGCATAGTCACTTGCTCAGGCAGTCCATACTGGGTATCCCCCCGAATGGTAAGTGATTCACCAGACGAAGTCTTAATCACCACTTGCTTTCTGTTGCAGACGATTTGGGCCTGGTTGTGAGATAACCAGTCCTTACCCAAGACTATGTCAAAACCGGCTAACTTAAATGGAAGTAGGGACAGAGGAAAAGAGTGGTTCTTAATGGACATAACACATCCCTCTAACATAGTTGAGACGGTTTCTATGGTGCCATCTGCTAACTCCACCTCATAATTCACATTTAAGGTTTTGACAGATGATTTCAGCAATTCACAAAACTTATGATCTACAAACGACTTATCAGCGCCTGAATCAAAAAGTACTCTAGCATAGACATCATTTACAAGGAAAGTACCTGTAATCACATTGTCATCCTGGACTTCTTTCCTTTGCGTCCATTCTGAAGACCCTAGCATTTGTCTTCTTGGCCTCTTCAGGCTTCTTGGCGTATTTAGGGCAGTTGGTTTTAATGTGCCCCTTTTCATTGCAACGGTAGCACGTTGCGTCTTTCAGCTTCTTGCAATCCAAGGTCTTGTGATCCGTGGACTTGCATATTCCACATGCAAAGGTTTTTTACTGAGTCTGCGAGTTCGACTCGAGTCTGCACTTTCCATAGTACTGTTTCTTGCAAATTTTGCATTTGGGCTTCTCCCCAGACTGATGCCCATCTTTCCTTGACTCAGATCCCTTCTTATTGTCACCGTTCCCACGGTGCTTCTTGTTCGACCTCCGTGAACTATCATCTTCACGCTTTCTCTTCTCAGCCTCCTTATTCCTCAGCGATCTTTTCCTGACCGCATCCAAAGTGAGGGACAAGGATATGTCAGCTACAGATCTAAAAGTAGCTGGCCGGGAAGCCTTCACGCTTGCCTTGATTTCCGGGGCTAAACCACCGATAAAACGAGCTATTCTTTTTGGTTCCGGGGTTACCAGATACGGAACCAACTGGGACATCATGTTGAAGCTCGTGAGGTAAGCTTGACAGTCAAGGTTTGTCATAACCAATGATAGAAAATCAGACTCTATCTTCTCCACCTCATGCTGGGGACAGTAATTTTCCCTGATGAGGGCAACAAATTGATCCCATGACATGTTGTACAATGGGATTTTCCCGGTGGCTTGAATCAGTGATCTCCACCAGGCTAAAGCTTCGCCTTTAGAAGATTGTGACACAAACTTGACCACATCCTTCTCAGCGCATCCGCTGATATCCACAACCATATCCATCTCATCCAGCCATGTCATACAGTCAATGGCTCCCTTTTCCCCAGTAAAATCTCTGGGCTTGCACGAAACGAAGTATTTATAGGAGCAACCCTTGTCCTGGGTCCCCTGTTTCGGTACGATCTGCAGAGATGGAGCACTGTTGTGGTTTGAGGAGAGTCTATCATCATCTTTCTTAGGTTCATCCTTCTTGGAAGGTGGCTTCGTATGCGGCGTAGATAGGGTCCTACTCCGAGTCCCACTATACTCTTCGTACTGCCGTTCCAATGCCTTAGTAACTGCGTCGTCTACCAATGCTTTCAATTCAGCACCCGTTAGATTAATCCAGGCGTTATCAATATTCTCCACTGGATGGCTATTAATTTCGTCTGAGTTAGCCATTTTAATTGAACTGTTACAGAAAACAAGAACAATAGTTTATTTGGGAGTTTATTATGGAATTGCCCCTTAGGGTAATTCATTAACCATGGTAAACAGAGACCATATTTGGTTAATTTATTAATCGTATTTAATTAGGATTTCAATTATAATTTATCCTAATTATAGACAATAACAATATATATTAGCACATAAGGCCTAGTCTCAAGGACATTTTAAATTATAAGCTATGATTTCAGAGAATCAAAGCATGAAGGTATATTGGCACAATAGGCCTAGTCACAAGGACATTTATAAATTATAAGCTATGATTTCAGAGAATCAAAGCATGAAGGTTTGAACCTAGTTCATTACCTTTATCTGACAGGGAGTCATCGCTACCACTGTCTTTTGGCTCATATGGAAATGAGCAGGGCCCGTAGGCGCTATATTACCACGTATGGTCAAAATATGATCATCTCAATTGATGATCTGAACCCATGATTCAGAGATCATTAAATTGGGTTAGGAATCTTTTGAAGAATCCAATAATAAGAATGACGTGTGTGATTTTAATGAATCATGTCTGCCAGGAGTGTTAACATGTTTACAGATGCTAACAGGGATTTGAATCTTTTAAACAGGTCTTACCATCATGGCCAGGTCTTTATAATGACACTCAGACTAGGTTTCACTCTTAAGATTCTCATTCAATATTTAAATAGGCAGATTATTATCAAAAAGGAATGATTTTGATTTATTTATTTCATGTGATTTATTTATGCAGATAAAAGCAAAAATAAAATTTATAAACATAACATTCCATTAATTTATTAAAAGGTTACACGTCGCCCTAAACGGGACTTTAAAAAAAACAAACTTACCCACGCAGGGGTTTAAACAAGGACTTACCCACGCAGGGGCTTAACAAATAACATAATAGTCCACGCAGGGACTTAAACAATAACATACCCTCGTAGGGGTTAACAGAAAGATAGACCCACGCAGGGGTCAAAACAAACAAGCATACCCTCGCAGGGGTTTATACAGCAAGACTTGCCCACACAGGGGTCAAAACAAACAATTGGAAGGATTCAGTGGTCCTTCTTGCTCTTCCCTTTGATCAAGCTTGTCAATCCTTGGAAGAAGCTCTGTCTCTCCCTGCGGTCGCGGTGAAAGTCTCGCTCAACCTGATCCAGCCTCTGAAGAATTTCCTCACGCTCTGGTGGGGAGAACCTTGGCGGCTGCGATTGCGTCCGAATAATAGGTCTGGCCGGTATCTGGTACCCATGAGTTGGGTACCCAACTCCCCAAGGAGCGCTATAGGGTCCTTCTGGGTTAAAGGCGTTGTAATTTGCCGCTACCATGTAGGGGTCAGCTTCACCGTAACCGTAGTTGGTGTGAGCTGGTTGTTCAAATGGGTTGTACGTCATAGAACCCGTGTATGCTGGAATCGGGTTATCAAAACCCATAGGAGGTGGTTGCTGTGCAACTGGTTGCGAAGGTCCACCCATTTGTGGATCTTCTTGATGTGGCGGATAATGGCTGCCACTTGACTGACGTGGGGAGCTAAAATGGAAATCCCCTGCTCTCGCAGACATACGTGCGCCTGTCCTCCTACGTCTTGGCGGTTGTGGAGGTGCTGGTTGAACTGGTGGCGGTGGAGGTGGTGGCGTGACTGCCACAAATCGGGAATCCACAGAGGGATCCTGATGCTGCTGCTGCTGTTGGTGAGGCGACGAGTGATGCGAGGGTGTGAAGTACCACTCGTGCTGGTTAAATCGCGCCATGTAACTGTCCGGCCCATGGTAGGGTGATCCGTGAAAAGATGAACCATCCGAGATCTCAATGGGATGGTTCGGTGTACCACTGGCAGGTTCGACGGGATCCGTGTCCTCGTCCATATCCATAGCGTTGTCTCCCGAGAAGTGGTCCTCTGGTCCCAATGGGTTGAAATCCACTGGTTCTTGTATGAAATTTTCCGGGTTAAACCGGCCCCTAAAAACAGGTGTAGGGTCACCAAAGGAGTGGTGCGATAAGGACCGCTGTAGAGGTATGAAGGAAGGTTGAGGGTTGTTGGGCTCATACTCCGGCTGTGGCCCGTAAGGGTTATGAACAGGAGGTGTTGAACTGTGCGAAACCGACCGTCTAGCCGGCTCGAAGAGGTTCCTCCGGTTTTGTCGGGGATCGTCACTCTCGGTGGTGGAAGGAGCTCGCATATGCGAAGGTCCTGCCTCGTCGTCATTGGGGGCGGTGATTGGCCCCTTGCCTCGTCCTCTACGTCTAAAGAATCTTGGCGGCATTTTCAAACCTATCAATATAGTATGAGATAACAACAACATATATAAAATAAATAAAGGACAACAAAACCAAACAAAGTGGAATTTGTCCTATGTTATTTGTCTAGACTCGGAATTTTAGAAATGTGCAATTGTGTAACTGAGATTAAACACAACAGGCTAGTGTTTAATTCACTCAGTGTTGGCTCTGATACCAACCTGTCACACCCCGTTTTCCATGTGTCACCGGTGGGCCCGGTAGGGAGTATCGTGACGTGGTTGGCAACATAATAGTCAAACAACACAATATATAAATATGCACAGCGGAAACAAATTGAAAGATATAATTCAACTTTAATAATATTGTAATATCGTGTATCACAATAGTTGAAGGTTCGTCCACAGAAGGATCAAAATAAAATGGAAACAATAGTTCAACAGACTTTAGGCATCTTAAGCTTGCGAGACTTCTATTGATGCTAAGGAGAAATCCCAGCCAATTACGCTTAGTACCTGCATTTAATCTTTTTGGGAAAATACGTCAGTTTACACTGGTAAATACAATCAACTGACTCATTTTAGAAAATGATTGAAAATTGATTTGGATGCACGTGGCATAAACATTTTATTTAACTTGGGAGAATTATTTAAATATATAATCTTGTGAACGAATTACATGTTCCTTGTGCGTTCAGTAGCCCGGACGTACCGGGTTAAAGATCAATAGACACACCACATTATTCTTTTATGCACTGACGGGTGTACGCCTACACCCCGCGCTTAAGTCGTGGCCATTTCGTAAAATGATGCCAAGGATATCCGGGACATGGTCATTAACCCCCCAAAGGCTTTAAGTAAACAAGACTGTTTAAACGAGCTGATCAAATTATTCAAATAACCACCCAACGATGGAAGATTTGATGCCCGATCAAGCGGTATTCTATATACCGTAACCCAAGCCTGTATAGGGAAAATAAGTTAAAAGTATTTACCTGAGCAATGTAATAATCACAATAAGCAAAATGCAAGTAGCTTTTACTGGTCCTCCTAATCTGGAACGAAGGTTTATAATAACCTATTAGAATCCTAACGGGTCTTTAGTTAAGCTTAAGCTTAGACCGGTTAGTTTCAAAGATACGGTTCGTACGCACGATTAAGCGAAGACCGGATAGAATGTGATTTAGACCCGACAAGTTCGGAGACTTGCTTAATATGGGTATTTCATACACATTCTGGATTTTGAGATAAAACCGATAAGGTTTGACCCGTTTAGGCGAGTTTATGTAAACTAGTTACATAAACCGAACCGAACGCGTAATAAGCGTAACGGGTATACATATGATCCATTTACAGGTTTCCTAACTTAATGTGCTTCATATATGTTGTGACATCAGTAAGATGTCTTTTATTATGCCCGAAACGATTTTTAAACACAAACTATGCCCCGTAGGGGTAGTTTGGTCATTTAAAAGGTTATAAAAGAGTTTAAGTATTTACCTGAGTTACAGGTCTGATATAATCAGCAAAAATACTTATTTTACTAAGTTATAACAGTAGGGTAAGGTATATATGTGAAATTTATCAATTATAACCAAACTATGCACCGTATGGGCATTTTGGAAATTTCACATAAGCCGAAAAGCTCAAAACAGAAGTCTGAGTTTATCAACTTTTGCTTACTGTTAAAATATTATAATTTACCTTAAATATCAGTAGGTATCACCCTTGTATGTTTAAAAATAGTCTTAGTACATACTATGCGCTAAAAACGCTTAATAAGGCGATTAGAAGCCGTTTCCGGGTTCTATATATAAATCTGATATTTTGATTATTCTAGAAGGCTTAAAATAATATATTTATTATTTAAGATCAGTAGCAAAAGGTTTGGAGTCGATTAGATATGTAAAACTCATTTTATGGCCCGTAAGGGTAAAACCGACAATTACCGGATTAAGCCTACGACTATAAGTTATGCTCAGCCTAAAATTAATTAAAAATCTTCAAAAATCCCAAAATAATATATTACATCAGTGGGTATTAAGTTTGATATCAAAAAGTAGGCTTAACTAGGCTATACGCTAATTACGCCGTTTAGTTAACATAAAGCTTCTTAATTACGCTAATGAGCATAACTCTTAATCTACACCACCAATTGTTCTCAAATTTTGGGTACAAGTATATATATCAGTAACAAATGTTTATACTCTTTTACATTTTCAAAAATCACGTTTTGAGGTGAAAAGGGCATAATGGTCAACATATGAGCAATTAACGGAAACATGCATATTAATTGGATAACTAATGAACCAAGGTGTATAATCACAGAGGGTTATACTAGCATCTAACCTAGTCCAATTAAAGCTCTGAGGCATTTCTAAAACATGCCTAAACGGGTCAGAACTGAAAGTCAAAGCAAAAGTCAAACTATGCGACTTTCGGTTCCGAACCGGGTCTTTACAGAGAATTGTCGGGTTGAACATGTTTAGACATGTTCTTACACTTATTACCAAGTTATATTAATGATCAAACAGGTTGTATGTGTTCTACATTGCTAATTATGCATAAATTAGAATTTAAGTATCCTGTTGACTTTTTATTAACAAGTTTGACCCGACATTTGACCTAGTTAGAGTGGGAATCAGGGGGAACCCTTTTGAGGGTTTATTACCCACATAATTACCAACTTATAACTACTTTTAATTTGACTAATCACTGGACCATTAGTGATTAATCTTGAAGTCAACCGTTAATTACGACGGTTTGACTTTTAAGCTTAAACTAAGCAAAAACTTAACTAAGAAGGGATAAGCAAACTTACTGAAGTCCTATGCTTGATTAGGAAGGTCTTGTGTCTGCTCTTAAGCTCCCAAAAGCTCCAGAATTTCACAAGAAGTGAATGATCAAATGGTTGCAACTTCATGCCCTTTTATAGTGATTTAATCACCATAAAATGTTGACAAATAAGTCTACCACTGACCACAACTCATTAACAAGTGTCCCTAGTGTTTAGGGGTTGTTTAGGGGTCAAGCAATATGTGGAAAATCGGATAAAAGTCTAGTAGAAAGCACTTAGCAGGCAAAAACCCAACATTCTCGGACCAGATAGGCCCTCGCGTGGCGCGACGACCCCCCCTTGGGGCTTCGCGTCGCGCGACACCCTCCTGCACAAAATCAGAATTTTTAGATTTTTGCGTTTTGATCCTTGGCTCTTCAAACTTTGTTTAGACTTTTGTTTCTTGCATCTTGAACCCTCCAAATTAATTTATAAGGGCTTTAAAACATATACCCACTTTGTTAAGTCCCCAGTTAACTTTATTGTTACCCGAAAAGTCCTAACTTTCGACGTTGACGCTTTAACCCTTCGCACACGAATTTGATCATAACTTTCTCATACGATAACGAAACTTTATGAAATTTATATCGTGCATTCTAGTGAGCATAATTAACCGTTACAAAGCTTCGGGTTTGTCAAAAGGTCACTCAGAGGTATAACTTAAACATGTTGACACATTTAGCCCCTGTAGTTTGTAATCTCTCACTTTTAGCTTCGTATGATCCATGATTTATTCGTTTGAAGGTATGAGCATCATGTAGGGTTAATATACAATATATTTATTCACTGTTGACATTTCGAACACGTATATTCACATACTTTCCATGTTTGTCAACTTTAGTCCTTCTATAATATTCTTTCACACGTTCAAACATATGACACGTGTCAACACATTATAGGACGTGAATTTTCGAGGTGTTACAGTTAATTTCTTGAGCTTTGGACATTGAAAATATGTAAACTGGTAATTTCAAAATTGACGTTGTTTTTCTTTTAATTAAAGTTAAAATAAAAATTAGAAATGTCATGATGACAATTGCTTTCAAATCAAATCAGTAATTACTGACAATATCCATAACTTTTGAAATTCAAAATATGCAAAATGGTAATTTAAAATTGACATTCTCTCTTTTTTTTTTCCTACAAGCGCAACATAGATTCATAAGATTAAAAAATTTTCTTTTATTCATGACCTTAAAATTCCAATTATTACATAAATAACATACTGAACCAATAAACTTTTAAATCTAACAATAACCGTGAGAATTAAGAAATGACAGCTTCAACTCCATCGATTGCTGAACTTCTTGATGTATGTCCTTCAGCATCGCCATGAACTCCACGTCTCTATCACCGCACTCTATATTGCTGACAACACAAAGCTCATGAACTGAAGTTGAAGGCATTCGCATAAGATTTCTGGAAACCTGCTCTCTCGTGAACAGGCCAATTTGCAATCCATCAAAACATCTCTTCAGCTGTTGAAGAGTAGTCCTATCTTCATACACCTGTTCCTCTATATGCTTGACAAAACGCTGCTTTAAATAATCTGATTTTACAGTAGTGAATGACGCCATATCAACAATAAACTATATTACTCGACTTTTTTGAAAGTATGAATCTTCGTAGGAAATCGTGATGAAAAACAGGTGAAATGGTCATGAGTTTATATACTTAATTAATCTAAACGTGTAGATTTAATATAAACAGATTAATGTATATTTCATAGCAGCAGTCTTTTAATGAAAAATCGTTTCCAAACCCCAGCTTTTATGGGAAAACTTTAAAATTAAATACCAAGAAACCCAAGGGACAAATTTTGGAAGTTCAAAGAACAAAAGCAGATTATCATAATTACAATTAACCTCTTCATTTACCATGTAGACGCGTTTTTAAACTCTATAAAATATCGATAATTATACTTCATTCAAAATATCAACAAATTGTCCTACAAATCACTGTCTGTGAAAGATTGTTCCACATCAGAAAATTCAACAAAAATCTACATGGCAAACTTCAGCTTCTACCACTGGTCAGACACCAGCGATGTTAAAACCCAATTCTCGATGTGGTCACTTAAAGAAAAAAGAACAGATGAAGAACTAAACAGGAAAGTCGACATAATCAATGACACTAATTACAAGAAAACCTGGAACAGCATAGCATTGCTTGATGAAGTCCTCCACTCTCCTCCATCAGATTTCCAGAAAAATGCAGAAGAGTTTGTTACCCAACTTCTAAACGTCTCCTCTCAACTGTTGTATCACATTTAACTTTTCACGATTTTCATTTAAAGTTTTATGATACTTCAATGTTTATTCATTCATAGTGTTTAATCTATCATGGGTTTCCAAACATCTGTTGACCAAATGTCAAACTTCTGTTCATCAAAAGTCAAATTGAGGTTCACCAATAGTGAAATACATCTTGACCTTAAACAGATGTTTGGTTTAAGACCTTCTGTTTAAGGTCAAACATTTGTTTAAGGCTAAAATTCTATTTATGGCCAAATATCTGTTTATTGCAAATATCTGTTTAAGGTTAAACATCTATTTAACTCCAAATATTAGTGTTTCAATGACTGTTGGCTATCCATTGTTAGTTAAAAAACAACCACTGCTCACATTTTGTTAGTTGACATCCACTGAATAAAAATGAAGTACATTTGGATGATTATTAAGCTCCTCATTTTGATTGTTTGGGTATAGTATTCTTGAAATTGGTCTTTTCTTGCAAACAGTTGTTTATGGGCCAACTTCTTTTTAATGTCAAACATTTGTTTAAGCGCAAACATGTGATTGTTAAATGTTATCCACTGCTAAAGGCCAACCTCTGTTTCTTCATTCTTCATGTTAACCACTGACTGACCAAACATCTGTGTTTCAATCACTGTTGGGTATCCACTGATAGTTAAAAAATAGTCACTGCTCACCTTTTTATTGTTGACATGCACTGATATTTACAATCATTGGTTTTTCTAAAAATCATCCACTGCTCACATTTTTATTGTTGATGTTGTTAATTAATTATAGAATGAAATTATTAAATGAAAACTAGAATTACAATGAAATTACAATTTTACCTAATCGTTACATTCCAATGAGATAAGAGTTCCTCGAATATTGTTTTGGTGATAAAAATTAAAGTTAAAATAAAATAAAAAAAAACTGTTGTTCAAAATCAGTGTTTTAACACACTGATGGCTATCCACTGCTAGCTTAAAGTTAGTCACTGTTCTCATTTGTAAATGTTGCAAACCACTGATATTGTTCCATCAGTGGTTTCCTACCAACTGTCCTCCATTATCATCAGAGGTTGGCACGTGGACAGTACATAGCGGAAGATCTTTTAGTAACCGCTGCCACGTCAGCATTCACTTTTTCACCAAAAAAAACCCTGATCAAAACCCCCAAACAGTGTTTTTACTGTCGAATCGAATTCTAAATTCCTTTCACAAAGCAGTTATCATCCATTTCTCTCAAAATCAATCATCCTCTTCATCGTCTTCTTCCTCTCGTAATCATAATCAAATCACAATGTCTCTCCCACACAAATCCACACATAACTACTTGGGTTTACTTGAAAAACCCAGTCACACCGAAACCTTCAATTCCATCATTGATGCTCTGTCGTCTTCAAAGTACAAAACTTTGTTGACTTGTGATGCTCCGATCTACATGGATACCCAACAAGAATTCTGGAAAAATGCTAAGTTGGAAACTAAGGATAAAAAGCCCTTAGCCATCAATTCTTCTATAAAGGATGTTCCAGTCACAATAACACCTCAAACCATTTCGGAGGTTTTTGAACTCGATGATCTTGAAGGTAAAACATCTTTCCCTAAAGAAGAGTATCAAACGTTTTTCATTCAAATGGGTTATGAAGAGGAAATTAAAAAAGACACTTTAGAAAAAGGCAGTTTTCCTCCTGCCACAAGGTTTTTGTTTCATACCCTATTGATGTGTGTCTCAAACAAGACCACTGCTTTCAATGAAATCCCATTGAAGATTCAATATCTGGGTTATGCTATCTTATATGGTGAAAATTTTAACTATTCCCAGGAAATCTTCAATTATCTTGTTACAAATGTTAATAAAAAGGCATTTTTGCTCTTTCCAAGGTTTTTAAGTTACTATTTTAAAAAGAAAATTTCAGAAGATAATGCCCATATGCTTATCCAGGGCAATCCTTTTTCAATTAAGAGCCTCACTTCTGAAACCTTTACAAGGATGTCAAAAGTTTCCAAAACACAAGCAGAGGTTCCTGAGTAGACTTCAGCAGCTACCACTGCTCCTCAGGCACCTGCTGTTGAGCCCACTGCTCAAGGTGATGATAGCAACAAAACAACTGCTGTTAAACCCCCACCTAAAACCACCAAAAGACCAAAACAGAAAAAATCACAAAAGCCCCCCAAACCCAAAACAAAGGTAACTCTGGAAGACGAGATCCCAGAGCAACTACCAGTGACAACACAAAAGTCACCAATAACCACTGCTGCTACTACCTTACATCAGTTGGAAGAAAGATCTCAACCTGAGCCTCAAACTCCTCCTGCTTCTTCTAAAAAAGAGCAGGTTGTAATAATAGGGACACCAAATTATGATGCTCTGGAATCACTTGATTCCATCATCCACAGCCCACTGCCTGGGGCAAATTCGCTTTCTACACCTATCCTCACTTCTCAAATTCCCCCAGAAACAAAACTTTTGTTGGATGCAGTTGATTTAGCCCAGACATAAACCAGTTCTTCTCAAACACTTGTTAATGAGAATATACCTCAACAAGTGACTGGGTCTGGTGTCTCAATCATTGCTAACCCACCAACAACTGAGGAGGTTACACTGCAGGAAATACAAGTACTTCCTGTCAGTAGTTCAATTAGAGCAGCAACTACAGGTGTTGGATCCACTGATCTACACCTGGCCAGTTGTTTCATCAATAAGACTCCCTTGAAGGCAATTTCCTCTCCAGCAACAGTGATATCCGCTGGTGTCTTTGTTCCAACCACTGGTTCTATTAAAAGGATGTCAGTTGCTGAGGAAAGAAGTCCCCAGTACCAAGAAAAAGGGGCATCTGTGGATGACTTTTGGGAAACTTTTCCTAAGTCAACTGCTGATACAACCACTGCCAGTGGGAAATCAGATGATCCCATTAACTTGGGTGATGGTTTAATGTACAAGGAATTGACGGAGAGGGTTGACAAATTGGAGACATCTGTTGCAGATATTAAGTCAATGCTGCAACAGTTGTTACAAGCACAAAAGGCAACACCCACTGCTGCACCAGATACAACATCTGCTCCATCATCTGCTCCTACTCCCACTGAGCTTTGGAGTTTATTTCAACCTCTGCTTCACCAACAAAGGGCATATGCTGATCAGCAACATGAAATACAGATTCAAAAGATCAGAAATATGATGGAAGCTAGGTTCATGGATACACAAGTAGACATAAAGGCAATCAAGGCCCATTTGCTGAAAACCACTGATTCCGCTCCTCCTACTATCATCTTTGTGGACAACCCACCACCATCTGATGCCAAAAAGAGGGAGAAAATGAAGCAGTTAAAGAAAAAGGGATATGAAGATGGTTTGTACATTGCACCAGACAAATCCAGTATGCTTGCAGACATACCTAAGCCAGATGGTACTAAAAAGTTTGATGTAACCACAAATGTCATTGCTGATGCAAAAACAAGGGTAAAAAGGGATATGGAGGCAAAGGATAAAGCAAGGTGGGAACAGGAGAAAAGAGTTTTTATGGAGAAGGATGAGCAGGGTGTTTCTGAGCCCAAGAATGAAGAAAATCCCGAGCCTAAAAGAAAACAGCCTACTAGAAAAGTTAGGGAACCCAAATCCACACCTCCCAAAAGCTCCACACATCAAACCTCAAAACGAGCAGATGTTAAAACATCTGTTGTATCAACAGCTGTTGGTACTTCAGTGGTTTCAACATATGTTACACCAACAATTGCCACCACTTCAACACACACTCAATCCACTGCCTTACCACAAATCACATTACCATCAAAAACTTCCTCATTACCACCAACACCACCTTCCAAAAAGCAAAATACTTCAGGTGACACATCATCTGTTGTAATGGAAACAGTTGTTTCAACAACTGTTAGTCAACCATCTACCACTCAACCCACCAAAACACCACCAACCTCTCCAAAACATAAAAGGAGAAGGATAATTTTGAATGTTGACCCTTCACCACCGCAAACATCCACCCAACCACTGTCCCTTGTTACCATTCCCAATCCTGTCCCACTCTCTTCAGCACAAGTCTCAAATTCAAACACTGCCATTTTTCCTGCAGGAGTCCAGTATCCATTAGATCTTGAAGCAGTTAGAGAGGATATCAAATCCTTCTACTCTGAAGATGACCCTGCTAAAAGGAACTTGCCATCTGTTCAAGGATATCCAAGGCCTAATAACATTGAAGAATACTTGAAGTTAAAGGCTCAACAAGCAGAGGATATCTCCAAAAGAAATACAGAAGGAAAATCTGACAGAGAGATTCAAACATGCTACCAATATCTGCTAACCCAAGTCAAAACTTTGGAGCAGTTTTCAAAAGATCTCTGTCAAAATTTATCAGAAAGAGCTGATGAAACCTTGAGGAAACATTATCTTGACTATATCATAGCTTACAAAACATACAAGGGAGAAAAGTACCAGTACAAAGAATGGACCATCAGTGAGCTAGAAAGTGAAACATCCAGAATTCAAGATATGATCAAAAACAAGGTGAAGCAGACTCCTCCTATCTGGGCAAAGTTTAAGAAAAATATACCAGATAGGACTCTGCAGCTGAAGAGAATGAAAGAAGAGTTAATAACAGCTAATTTTGGGTCAAAGAACCAAGTGGCAAGGTGGAAAGAGGATAAAGTGTTCGCCTCTTACAAAAAGCTGGAAGAATTAAGAAAGAAAAATCCTAATGTTCCCCAAAAGCCTGTTTACCCTGAAGCAGTGGTTCCAGCTAAGCCAAAAAAGCTACAAATCAGGAGATCCACTGCTCCACCTGCTGCCATCCTTTACCAAACAAGGAAACAAAAGCAGATGGATGCAGAAACAGAAGTAGATAAAGCAGCCGGGGATTACGTTGTAAAAATAGGCCTCAAGCAGATGATAGGAGAAAAACTTGAATTGACACAAACTACAAATACTGCTCAGCCAGTCATTACCAGGCCACCATCTCCAAACTCATCATCGATAAAACCTCTCCGAAGAAACCCACTGGAATAAAAAATACTAGGGTGGATATCTGACAAACAGACCCAAGTATTGACTCTGATCAAATCTAGTGGTGAGGTGAAGAAAATATCAAGGGAACAAGCACTGGGCCTGGGTGTTGAAGATCTGCAAGATCTCCTTGATCTTACACTGTGCAGGGATGAGGATGATACAGATTCCTTGGACTTTGAATTACAATTCAAAGGTTAAGTCAGGGAATTATTGATGAGGCAATAAAGATTCACAATGGAAATGTGATATTTGGGTTTGTGTTTTACAGTTTATAGCAGAGTTAAAATTACTAGGTGTGTTAATGTTTGCGGTTATATAAGAAATTTTATGTATTTGTGAATTTGGTAAGTAACTGAATTGACATTGAAAGTCAAAGGTGAAAGAAACATGGTTGACTTGACTGTTGGCATTGTTTGTTAATCCTGTTTTGCAGTAAAAATACTCTTTGAGCTTTTTTTGAGCCGTTTAATATGTTTTCCTTTTAGTGAATTTTCTTTTCGAGTTGTCCCATCTAAGATAAAACACACGATTAAATCATATGGTCAAATTGTTAAGGGTCTTGATGATTTAAGTTGCTAATTGTGTGTCGTCTATTAGCTAATTATTTTTAATTTATGTTAACAGTGTTTATATTTTAACAGATGTTGACCAAAAGTCAAACAGATGTTGGCGAATAGTGAAACAGATGTTGACCTTAAGCAGATGTTTGGTTTCAGGCCAAATATCTCTTTATGAGCAAACATCTGTTTAACTTCAAACATTTGTTTAAGGCCAAACATATCTCTATTGCTAAACATCTGTTTATGGCCAAATGTCTGTTTAAGTCCAAACAACTGATATAGAATGCCAAACATTTGTTTAAGCCCCAACATCTGTTTAAGTCTAAACAGATGTTTAAACATCTGTTCAAAACACTGTTTAATCTAACATGGGTTTCCATCCATCTGTTGACTAAAAGTCAAACAAATTTCAAACCACTGATTGACTTATTCAAATTTCGGTTGAATACTAAATGAGATGTTGACCAAAACTCAAACAGCTGTTGACCAAAAGTCAAACAGATGTTGGCGAAAAACTAAATGGGATGATCCGACCCGGTTACATGGGATATTTTTAAACTTCTAACTTTTTAAAGATCCTCACAAAATCTCGGTTCGTTTCTTTCTCCACGTTTCTTTCTACACTTTCTCCAACAAACTCTGTCATCTTCTTCGATTTCTTCCGATCTTCATCAATATCATCTTGTATACTAATAAAGGTATTGTTAAATAATCCGATTTGTTTTGTATTTTTTCATGTTTATTCTTTTAGTAGTTTTGAATTCTATAGCCGATTATGGTTCTTGCTATTTTAATGAAGAAGTTGTAATTGACGGTGGTGTATTCATGTATCTCCCTGTTTTTTTTTTCAATCCATTGTTGGTTATGATTGCGTTTATTGTTGCGGCTTATACTGGAACAATTTCTGATAGTCCTAATTTTTTTGTATATCCGATTACTATGTAGTTATTATGCATGTTATGATAGACATATATGATTCTAAAAAAAGTGATCTACATTTCCTGTTTCTACCATTTGTCTTATCCATTGTTGATTTTATTGGATTACTTTGCTCTTGTATTTATCTTATTCTGATTTGTATTTGTAAAGTTATTTATAAAGTTGTTGCTGTGATTCTGATGTATGCTATAAAATTTCAATCTTTACTAATGTATTGTCACGTTTATTTGTAAAGTTGTTTATAAAGTTCATGTAACGTTGTTATTCTGAAGTATAATATAAATTTCTGATTTTATCTGATGTATTCTCATGTGTATTTGAAAAGTTGAACTTATTTTGATTAGTAGTTGGTATACTGTTTTTAAGTTTTTGTTTGGAATAGACACAAGTCACTATCCTGTTTTTCTATGCAATTTATTCAGCTGATGATCCTTCATGTCTATTTGTGATACTTAATCGGAAAAATAGTTTTTAAGTTTTAATTATATGATTTGATGTAAAAAATATATATTTCGATATGATAAGAAATTACATGTATTCTCACCTTTTTGATGTTGTCTATTGTTATTTTGATATATATTAGTTGTATCATTTTTATTTAGATGTATTGCATACCTTAATGGATTGTATTCATTTGTTTCTTAATGTTATTGATTTTGATTCTATATGATTGATACTGTTACAGTTTTATGTGAGAATGATTTATGGATTTCCGTGTTACCTTCAAAGCAGTAAAAGGAAATGTTTGGTTAGTAGTTTTATCCGATCTTAGTTTAACACTTAATTTTAATTTTTTGGTATGATAATTAGCAATAAAAGTGTTTCTTTTATTTATGCTTAGATTTTGCCAAAACAATATCAAAATTGGATTCAACAGTTTAATTATCCAATTGGAAATACAAACATCCGGACCACAACTGGAAATGTTTTTAAAGTCAAGATCTATCCTCTAAGCAATGGCATATATTATTTTTATAATGGTTGGTGTCAGTTGGTAGACAGTTTGAAAATACCTTCAGATTCATGGTTGATATTTCATTATGAAGAAGCATTACAAAGTTTCAGAATATTGTATTTTTATCAAGACATTGCTCTTGCTCCTTGTGAAGAGTTTTACTACAAACCATCTGGTAACGAAGATTATGTGGTATGTAACTTCGAATATTATTCATCATCTAATTTTATTGGAGATACAGTTGTTTAATTGTTGTGTTTTATTTTTTTACTTAATTTTCTGATATATTTTTACTAATGTACTATATAATGTGTTTTATTCTGATTGTAGAGTATTAATCGTTCTTTTGTTCATCACAAGATGTTAAACACTATTCCTTCATATCCGGTTCTTATTAAAGGATCTGAAAACTAGAATTGGTCTGTAGGGATGGAAGATATCAACAATGAACTTTACATAATTACCGGATGGAAAGAGATAAAGAATGAGTTGTCATTAACTGCTGATCATCTCATTGTCTTTGAGATGATAGATCTTCAGACTTTTCATATCACGGTTTTCAATTGTGCTACCTGTGATTTAGTGCTTCCACCGGAGGTTTGTGCTGTTGTTAAAGAAAAGGTGATAAAAGAGATTGTGTTGAGTTCAGATACTGAAGGTGTACAGGACATCGTTAATGTCAATGAAAGTGGTATGGTTGTTGGGAATGAAGATAATCAGATCGTACCTATTTCTTTCCGTGTGGACGGTCATTTTGTAAGTTTGTGATGATGAGTTTACTAATATATAATACTTTAGTCAGATTTTAAAGATGTGTTAATTCTTTGTTTATTGAATTGTTCGTTGTTTGTTACAGCGCCTTTTTAAAAAACAGGCTGAAGATCTTGGACTGAATCGTAAGATGGATTTGAAGATTGTGGACATGGCATGTGATGTTTGGAATATTCAAGCTGCTATAGGTTCATCTCGAGGTCAACCAAGATATTATCTTCAAGGAATGAGAAAGTTTGTGAGAGATAAAGGCATGGTTCCAGGTGAAGCATTTACACTTAACTTTGTGAAAGGTAAAAAGCTTTTTATGTTCGGATGAATGTTTGTGGGTTGAAGAAGGCAAATGCAGAAGCATACATTGAACCAAATTTTTGGGTTGTAGTTGTTTGCTTTTCGAAACTGATACTAGACTTGTTTGTTTAGTTTTGAAGTTGTGATTCTAAAACTATATATGTACATGTAAATTATTAGGTCCATGTCTAACGGAAACGATGTGGAGATGTGAACTAAAGACAGTATACTCCGTTTGACTTTTGGTCAACATCTCATTTAGTATTCAACAGACGTTTGAATAACCCAAACAGTGGTTTTAACATTTGTTTGACTTTAGGTCAACAGTTCATGGAAACCCATGATAGGTTGAACAGTGTTTTGAAGAGGAAAACAGTCCTAAAATATAAGAAGACAATGGATCTGGTTGAACATCTGTTTCACTTTTAGTCAACAACTGTTTGACTTTTGGTCAACATCTATTTGCTCGATCACATTGGGTGTTAAACTATAGTTCATTAAGTCATTGTTTTGTTTTCTTGAATTCTATATATTTTTGTTAAGAAGTACAAAAACAAACATTTTTACAAAATCCCAAATCACCCCATCATTTAAGTGCATTGAAGTAAAATTGGAAATGATGTTATTCATGTGGTCCTGTTGTGCTTTTGTTTGATCTATAATATGGGTTCATGATCTAATTCGGTGATTTGAAGACAATGTTGTTAAATCGAATGAGATGGTTGATGTAATGTGGTCGTATTAATAACAAATAGTAATTAATCTAAATAACTTTCCTGAGCCCGGAAAGCAATCCCGGGTAAAAACCTAGTAACATATATACATAAATAAATGAATAATTCAACATAAATATATATTCTAAAAAGAAGTATAAGTATATATAAATTATGTTGCTTATACCTGTAAATGTACCAAAATTTCCGTAGTCTTGATCAGTAGTACTGAATCCCAGTGGCTGTGTGGAATTTAAGATCAAGATACAAAATTTTACTACATATACATTTACTAAGATGAGGGAATAATGCCAAGCAGCTTGCCTGGCACATCCCTATTGGAACAATCCATTTTAAATTTAATTTTATTTATAGTTTAAAATTACGGTTTCGTCCTTTGTTTAAAATTACGTTTTCGCCACTAATTCAAAATAAAATTATATTTCTGCCCTGGCTTAAAATTTACGCTTTTGCCCTCAGCTCAAAAACCCATTTCTAATTATATTCCCAGATTAAATTTACGGTTTCGCCCTCCGTCTAAAATTACGCTTTTGCCCCCCGTTCAAAATAAAAATATGTTTTTGCCCCTAGCTCAAAAATACGATTTTGCCCCCAACTCAAATTTACATTTTTGCCCACAGTTCAAAATAAAATTATGTTTTTCCCCATAGCTCAAAATTATGATTTTGCCCTCAGTTTAAAATTATGATTTCGCCCTCAGTTCAAAATATTTTTACGATTTTGACCTCTGTTCAAAATTATGATTTTGCTCCCATTTCAAAAATTACGATTTATCCCCCAGTTAAAAATTATGATCTTGCCATCGTTTTATTTATTTATTTATTTTTTGCAAAACTATAGTACGGTTTTATTTTGCTTGGTTGACTCAATGTAACTTTTATTGTGTCAAGTAGTTGTCTAACACTCACTCATTGGTCCTGACAAATTAGTATTTTACCCACAGCTCAAAATTACAGACCTGTTATTGTTTTAGTTTTTTTAGCAAAACTATGGTAGTGTTTTCGTTTAATTGGTTGTCTCAATGTATTTTTTTAGATAGTGTTATAAGTAGTATGTATAAGTCACCTAAATACATGCATACATGTTATAAACTAAGAAATATTTGATTTAACGCCCCGCAACGCGGACGGGCATAGGTGTAATTTTTATTCGTCCAGGCATGCCTGGTACATGCTCATTTGTCCTGAAAAATTACAATTTTGCTCCCAATTTAAAATTATAGTTTTTCCATCGTTTTAGTTTTTTTTAGTAAAAGTATGGTAGTGTTTTTGTTTTAATTGGTTGATTCGATGTAATTTTTTTTAGATCGTGTTATGAGTAGTATGTACAAGTAACCGAAACACAAACATACATGTTATGAGAGAGAAATATTCGGCTTATTGCCCCGCAACGCGGGCGGGGCAAAAACTAGTTTAGAAAAAAACAGTAAATCAATTAAAAAAACAAATAAGTATGAAGGTGGATAAAACTAACTAAAATAATAGTATCTCATAATTTAAATGTATCATAAAAGTTCAACCCCATGTAATACATGTGTTTTTAACCTAATAATAAATAAAAAAACAAAGTAAAGTGTTATAATAAGTAAATAGTACGTCAAAGTTCATTTTTAAAATATAAATCTTGTATTATCTATTATATAAAATTACATTTATGCAAAATAAAAAAAAAGTAAAATGTTATAATAAGTAAAAGAGTAAACTTCAATTTTCGTCCCTGTGGTTTGCTAATTTTAACACTTCCAGTCCAATAGTTTAAACATTGCATTTATCATCCATTAGTTTCCTGATTTTAACAGTTTCAGTCCATTAGTTTCCTGATTTTAACAGTTTCAGTCCACACCACTAACACTGGTGTGGACTGAAACTGTTAAAATCAGGAAACTAATGGACTGAAACTGTTAAAATCAGGAAACTAATGGATGATAAATGCAATGTTTAAACTATTGGACTGGAAGTGTTAAAATCAGCAAACCACAGGGACGAAAATTGAAGTTTACTCTAAGTAAAAAGTACATCAATGTTTATTTTTAAAAGATAAATCTTGATGACTATTTGTGTTAACATATGACATTATATTTTATTCAACATGTGCAATATACGAGTTTTTTAAAGATATATTATTTATTATATAAAATTATATTTATACAGCCCGTGTAATATACGGGGTTCTAACCTAGTTTAATAATACTTTAAGATCGGTAGGAATAAAGAATTTTTAAATAATATAATCCTAATTAAACTATTATTAGCATTCTCTAGAGTCTAGAAAAGCATCCTAATTAAACTATTATTAGCATTCTCTAGAAAAGCATAATGTTGAGTCGTATACAAGTAATATTTTGGGAAGACAGTAAAACCGTATAAAAACGTTTGTTAAATAAAAGATGGATTTTAAACGTGCAGCTGTAAAGATATGAATCTAAAAAATTTAAATGGTTGTTTATGCGTTTAACTTGAGCAACTTAAACAAACTATTGTAATTGGTTTAAACTTATTGTGGTAATTGGGCAACTTAGGAGAAAAATTTTAACTCATTTAAAATATACTAAACCGAGGGTGGAGATACAATAGGAAGTTTATTTGGCTAGGAAGGCTAGGAAGTGATCTTGAAAATCCATTTAGTTAATCAAGGGCTAAGATTAAATCAGGGAAATTGAAGGGAAGAAAAGAGGCGCGTGAGTTTGTTTAGGGGCATTCTAGTCAATCCAATCCAATAGTTTCTCTCTCCTCCAATTCCCCCCATTTTTTAAACGTTAATAACTCTTTCACACGACATTATTTTTTTTATAAAACTTGCACCAAAAAAACGAGCGTTTTTTTTATCTTTAAAAAGAGTATACTATTGCTATATTTAAAAAAAAATTAAAACCCAGTTGCGTAAAACGCAATAGAAAAACCCCTAGTTACGTAAAACGCAATGAAAAAAAACCTAAAAAATGACATTTTTCTAAAACGCAATGCACAAAAAACACAAATAAATGACTTATTCGTAAAACGCAATTGCCAGAAAACACAAAGAAATGTCTTATTTCTAAAACGCAATAGCCTAAAAACTCAAAAGAAAATGTACTTTCTAAAACGCAATGGACTAAAAACACATAAAAATGTGTTTTACCTAAAACGCAATGCACCAAAAACACAAACAAATGTCTTATTTCTAAAACGCAATGGCCAGAAAACACTTAAAATGTCTGTTTTCTAAAACGCAATTGACTGAAAACACATAAAAAAGTGTTTTACCTAAAACGCAATGCACCAAAAACACAAAGAAATGTCTTATTTGTAAAACGCAATGGCCAGAAAACACTTAAAATGTCTGTTTTCTAAAACGGAATGGACTGAAAACACATAAAAAAATGTTTTACCTAAAACGCAATGCACAAAAAACACAAAGAAATGTCTTATTTGTAAAACGCAATGGCCAGAAAACACTTAAAAATGACTCATTCTAAAACGCAATTGCCTAAAAAACAAAAGAAAGTGTTCTCTGTAAAACGCAATGGACTGAAAACACCTAAAAAGTTGTTTTACCTAAAACGCAATGCACCAAAAACACTTCAAGAATGTGTTTTTCTAAAACGCAATGACCAGAAAACACATAAAAATGTTTTAGTTCTACAACGCAATTGCCTAAAAACACCAAAGAAAGTGTTCTTTCTAAAACGCATTGAACCATGACAATAATTTTGTCTGTGCTGTGAATTGTCTGTGCTGTGAACTGTCTGGATCAATGCAGTTTCCAGAGGCAATTTACAGAAAATTAATTTTTCTGATGCATTTTTAGTACAGCAATTTAAAAAGGAATATTGGATTTTAATAATCCCAATTATTCGACATTGGCCGCAAACAGTCTCAACTTCAAAAATAACCACTGGCAGTCTCAACTATTGACATATTGGCCATTAATGGACCCTGACTAACAGAACCCTAACGTCGTTAGTCTACGGTCGCCGGAAAACCGTTTTTGGCCAGAAAAAGATTTCTAAAGGTCCGATCTAAAGTTACAAAGAGGTCTGGGACGAAAATGTTGAGTTTTCGACCAAAAAGTTGAGTTTTCCGGCCAAAAAGAAAATTTTCGGCAAAAAATGAGTTTTATAGCGACTTCAATAATTTGAGCTTTTACTATAAAAAAAGTTCATAAAGGTCCGTAATAACGTTAGAAAGAGGTTTGATACGAAAATGTTGAGTTTTCCGGCCAAAAATAAGTTTTCCGGCGACCAGAGACTAACGGCGTTAGGGTTCTGTTAGTCAGGGTCTATTGGATGCCAATATGTTAATAGTTGGGACTGCCAACAGTTATTTTTTAAGTTGGGAATGTTGACGGCCAACGACGAATAGTTTGGTTTATTAGAATCCAATATTCCATTTAAAAATTATATACTTTAATTAATTACACTGCATGTCGTACTTCTTAAATATTTTATGCTAACCATTTAATATTTTTTTTATTAAGATAAAACCTACTATATGTAATAAAGTAGATAACAACGTATTTAATATAAAAAAATAGATTAAACTGGATTTAAACAAAAAGATTAACAATTTGACCTTTAAGCCATTTCTTGATTTATATGGTCTCCGTTTCATCCTTAACCATTAAATAAACTAGCAGGATGCCCGCGCGATGCGGTTGGGGCGACACTTTGCATTGCGACATTCGTTTCTGGTAGTTTTCTTATTCGTATAATATTTATGATAACATTATTGTGGTGGATATATGTCATAAGTTTACACATATGTAAAAGTTTTGTTCTTTTATAAAAATTAATAATTAAAAGACAAAAAATATTGTTTTTTTGTATAAAAATTAATAATCAAAAGACAAAAAATAAAAGATAAGTTGTTATAATTGTAAAGTTTATTTATTTTATTGGTTAAATTATAAAGTATAATTTTATTCTTTAAAGTTCATAACTTTTTCTAAATATCCACATAGTACCCATCCAATAAACTTTAAGTTTAAAATTTTTGTTTTTATATAAATAAAAAATAGTATTTGACTCGTAAGTACGTTTTAGAGCTTTAACTTAAATTGTTAAATTTCGGTTTTTTTACAAATATAAAAAATTTATATTTTTATAAGATTTCAATAACTGTTTTTATAAAAAAAAAAAAATAGGATGATAAGAGTTTATATCTTTATTAACTTTATATTATACTAAGTTCAAATTTTTAGTTCCTAACTAATCTTATCTATATGAGTCTACTTTTAACTAATAATCCCTAAAAATATGCAACACAATCTACTACTATGTATCTAGTCAAGTTGGTAAATAATTATTTTAGAACTGACTAATATTGTCTATAACAATATAGTTGAACTTATAATTCCTAAAAATTTGCAACTCAGTTTAGAATTTATCTAGTAAAGATTGTAAATTTCTAGAGTATTTTATTTATATTACTTGTTATAAAAATGTTTATAAAATAATTATTTTTTTATTAACTTTATATCATAGTAAGTTCAGTTTTTAGTTTAGCTTTAAAATTTATTACCTTATTACTCTTTAATTAAAAAATGCAAATTATTAGATTAATATCCAAGAATAACTGCAATATTTTATAGTTTCAGCTTTATTATATCTAACTGCAATATCTATTTATTGCAACTTTAGGATATTAACTTATATAAGTTCAGTTGACTTATAAATTTAGGATATTAACTTTATTTTGGACTTTATTAATATGGTTAATAACTGCATTATATTAACACCAAAGATAAAATTCAAATATAAAATAAACTTTATTCATACGTCTAGGTCAAACATAACAACTGAAAATGAAAAAATATATATAAAAACACTTGATAGATTTCATATTAGACTGTCCGTTTCTGAATTGACACTCGACGTATTTTTAATCGGTTTTTCTGGTTTGTGCTTGAATCGACAGTATCTTCTAATTCCCCTTCTTTGTCATTGTACTCAGAATCGTCTAAATTAATAACCTCACTCCATTTCCATTAAGAGAGTCTCTTGGATCTCTTACTTTGAGTCTCAAACTTCCGATCCCTATAAATGACAAAAATTGAATACAAAAGTTAAAAAAGGATTAAATAAACCTTAAAATTACATCTTCACTAAATTCACATTGAAGATTAGACTTGTATGGACTAAACATTGCACCATAAAAAATAATATCAATACTTTTATCACCATCATCCTGCAATAAAACACACATATAATAACATAACGAACATGTTAATATGAAAGATATACGCAAAAATAATACTTAAAACCAGCAAAATCAATACCTTAGAAGCTTGTTCGACAAATGTGTTGTTTAAATTGGCATGTTCATGTAACTGAATCTGAAAAATCAAATAAGTTAACATTCACATAAAAGTAAATGAAAGAAAAAAAATATTCACTGCTGCGATATAACAAAACTGACATTTCGCAACAATTGAATTCAGAACTGGATTCATTTTTTTAACTTTGTTTAGCAATAGATATAGGAGTGTCCTGCTATATTTATAGTAGTAACTATATAAGTGAATTAGGGTTTAATTTTAGATTTGTCACCCCTTTATTTAGGAAGTTTGTTGTGGTTAGTTTCAAGTTTTTATAAGATATAATAAAATAAAATGTGACACATAATATCTTCATTTATGTTACGGTACTTTTAATTTCTTTTGTTTTTGTTTGCATAGATGGAGCCCATTTTTGTAGATTAGGCACATTAGATCACAAGTATTAATTACTTGTACATTAACGCATAATCGACTTATACCTTTTAATCTGTGCGTCGATATTGAACAAGACAACTACCGAAACGTCGACAAAAATGTGTAGGTCGTCATGCTATCTTTGGATTTTTTTTAAACAGTATAGTTTATAAGATATGTCAAGATACATAAAAAAAATACAAGTTTGTTATGGAGGGGTGAATTGTAACTAATTATCTATAATTTTGTTAAAACCTTAGGGATTTAAGTGTAATAATTTTAGGGGCTAAAAAATAAATAATGTTTAAAAGACCAAACTACCCTCATTTTAGGGGTCTTTCTATAAATAAAGAGGGGGAAAAGTTCTTATTTTTTATTTTTTGGGTATCTTAAAATGCTCATCCCTCATGCATTATAATATAGTATAGATAGATCAACTCCTAGACCATGCGTAGTGGGCATTATTGGGTATTATTGAGCAATCAAACAAGCCCAATCAAGCCCCCTCTCCCCACCCCCTGAGCATTATTGGGCATTATTGAGCAATTTCCCTCCCTAGGCGTTTTTTAAACAACGCCTTTCTTCACCTCACTTGGCCAATCATGTAATTCCAACTCAAATACTTTTATATTTAAATTAAAAAAAACAAGAAAATATTAATTAGGTAATCATTGATGGGGCATTATTGGGCATTATCCCACTACGCCCATTTGTGAAAAACGCCCATAATGCCCCTTTGCTGACTGGGATGACACGTGTCGTAAAATGCCCATAGGTAGGGGCTTTATTCATGTGTACCACTACACATGGTCTTAGATCACTTATTAGACCATATGTAGTAGAAGACACCATACTTTTGGGCGTTTTGCGTTATGTGACAATCCAGTCAACAATGGGGCATTATGGAGCGTTTTCTAAAATGGGTGTAGTGGGGATGTGGGCATTGTGGGGCACTATGTTAAAAGGGGTGTAAAAAATTAAATAAAAAACATCAAAAAAAGGGTATTGGCCAACCAAAAAGTTAGACATGTGACTGGCCAAACAGTTTAAGAAGAGGCGTTGATTAAAGGACGCCCCTAGCAAATTTTTTTTTTTTGAAAACAACGCCCCGGGGACGGTCATCCAGGCGTTTTGAGGCGTTTTTCAGGGATAAAACGCTCAAAAACCCCCACTACATGTGGTCTTACAGTTGAAATATACACTTTTTTTTGTTAAGATCTAGGTATTAAAGTTGACATATAAACACTTTTTTTTTTTTTTAATCCCCCACTTGTGGTGGAGTGGTGGAAAGAACTTTGGGTTTCCTTGGAGACCCGGGTTCGATCCCCACCCGCTGCATTTGGGGGACGTCCCAATGATGGATCGTTTCCTTCCGAGGTATGGAGCGGTCTTGAGGGCAACCCGGTTTTACCCAACTGTTACCCCAGCTACATGTGTGGGGGCAGCATGGTTTCCGGGCGGAAGTCAGCTCACGCGCCGGCCGGGGCCCGATCGAACATCGCGTCCGGAGATGTGGGGTTGACGGGGAATGTCTTAGACATGTCCCCGGAGACCAATCGGTCTTGTACAGAAAGTCTCCTTCAAAAAAAAAAAAAAAAACACTTTTTTTTGTTTAGATCTAAGTGCAAAATTTTTAGTTAGCACCTCTATGTATTAAAAAAAATAACTATACGTTTTTATATACATATATTATATAATTATATAAGTATTATATACATAAAAGTAAAACTTAGAATATGTAATTACGGTACATAGATAATTATACAAATGGCATATATTGATATACCACCCTCCTAAAATACATGGGCGCAACTTCCTTGGGATGGAAGGGGCGCCCGCCCTCCGAACTTTTCGACGCGTAGTGTTATGAACAGTACATTCGTATAGAAATTTTTAGGTATATACGTTTTTGCCCCCTAGAATTGGGAAAAATCGACCCCCAAGCTTCGCCAATGATAAAATACTTGGCCAATATTAACTCAATGTCATAGTTCGTAAGCCTACTTGGACATATCTTGATAAGACTATACAAGTGTGTAAACACTAATAAAACCACTTAAAATATGCAGTCGGTTATTCAACATAGGAATCTTCGTAATCAAATCCTAATCCACAAGATTATATTAGTTTAAGGATTTTCTAATTTTGTTCTATTAAATAACTCAAACATTTCCACACATGCTATCACAAACGCCACAACATTATTTTAGGCAGTGGGGTATGGTGGGGCTTGGGTTGGGGCATTGGTTGACATGTGGAAAGCAAATTTAAACCCACGCCCATGGGGTATGGTGGGGCTTGGGTTGGGGGCATGAGTTTGGTTTGGCCATTGAGAGTCTGCCATGTCACCTTGCTAGCCCGCCCCACGTCAGGCTTAAAAGCCAAGCCCCAAGGGCCACGCCCAAAACCCACGCCCCAACCCAAGCCCCCGGGGTGGTGACTTGGGCGTTTTCAGCCAACCCACGCCCCAACCCAAGCCCCATACCCCATGGTTTTATAAGCATTAAAGGATTTTCAAATTTCGTTCTATTAAATAACTCACATTTCCATACATGCATTCACAAAAGCCACAACATTTTTGTTTATTATTATGTTATTATTACAAGTGTCTAATATAATATTTTTTAAAATACCTCAACTAAGAATTATGCATTTCCCTTTTCTCTTAACACAAGTTTAAAAAAAATTAACGAGAATTAAAATACGTATCCTTCAAGGATTACAGTAATACACCAACAAATTAATGACCAAACGTACGCATCGTAAAAATACAATCAACTAACTACATTTTAATGCCTCTAGACGGTTCAACCGGATAATGACATCATACATCACACAATCCGTGAAATCATGGGTTTCCATATTAACACAAGAGCCACGAGAATATACGAAGTTAAACGTCATACTTAAATTATTTTATTCATTAACAACCTTGTTAAACATGATCTTAGATTATTCTCTCAATGTGTGTATACAACCTCTATTGATGTGTTTAAAAATAAAAATTGTTAGAAAAAAAATAAAAAAAAAATCATATGTATGAATTGTATGATGAGTAAATTACAAATTTTGTCATTTATGTTAACACTATTTTTCAGGCGTTGTACTTTAACACAAAAGTTGACGAGTTTTGTATTTAACTTTTCAAAATCCTGCACGTTATGTTCTTCAGCCCTAATCCAGGTAGATTTTTCTATTAAATCAGATTACACAAGGGTAATTTGGTCTTTTTACCCATATATTTTAAAAATCATATTTAATAAAAACAAATAAAACAATATAGAGTAAACTGCAATTTTACCCCCCGGGGTTTAAGCCAATTGGCACTCTGACCCCCTCCATGGAAATAATTGCAATTTTACCCCCCAACATTGTTGTTCTATCGCATAATTACCCCCTGTTAACAGTCAACGTTTGTTTGACTGTTAATAATGTGTGAAAAGTCGTTTTTGCCCCTATCTTATTAATTATATAAAAAATCAAGAATCAATATAAATCATTCCTAGATTCAAGTTCATCATCATCATCATCAGTTCATTCTTCATTCCAATGTAAATCATTCCCAGATTCATACTCTCAAAACAAACAAACAACTCAAATCTACTAGCAAATGAAAAACAAATTGATATGTATCAAAAGCTATTACCAGTAGAAATTCAATATCTCAAAAACAATATTTACATCATCATCAGTTAATCATCAAGTTTCCAGATTCATCATCAAGTTCAGTTCAGTTCATCATCAAGTTCATCAGTTCAATTCATCATCATCAGTTCCCCCAACACCGTCAACTGCACCACCAACTCCTTCCCCCTTCTGACCACCGCTGCAGTCAACTCCACCACCAACTCCTACCCCCCTCTGACCACCGCCACCATCAACTCTACCACCACCTTCTTCTCTTCTATGACCACCGCCACCATCAACTCAGCCACCACCTCCTTCCCCTTTCTCACCACCGCCACCATCAACTCAGCCACCACCTCCTTCCTATTCCAAACCCTAACCCTAGCCGCCTACAGTGGTTCCTATTCCAGATCTGGGTTATTAGATGATGTAGAAGTTGGAGTGGTGGCTAGGGTTTCAATGTTGATTACAGTGGGTTAAAGGGAGTGGCGATTGGATATGATGATGATGATGGTATTTTTGGGTTAAAGGGTTTCAATGTTTCAATGCTGATTACAGTGGTTCCTATTCTAGATCTGCTGTATGGAACATATGAATATAAGGTGGCTGTGGCTGTTAGATTCGTATTTTTGTAATACGAATATAATGATGATGGTGATGAAAAAGCATATGAATATGATGATGGTGATGAAAAAGGTTCAACATGATGATGGAGTAACCTAGACTAGATTCGTATTTTTGTAATAATAATAATAATAAATATGTGGTAAGATTACCAAAATACCCTTACCTATAAGGGTCAAACAACCGTTGACTATTAACAGGGGTAATTATGCGACAGAACAACAATGTTGGGGGTAAAATTGCAATTATTTCCATGAAGGGGGTCAGAGTGCCAATTGGCTTAAACCCCAAGGGGGTAAAATTGCAGTTTACTCAACAATATATATAATATATTATAATGCATGAGTGAGGGGCATTTAAGATACCTAAAAAACAAGAACTTTTTCCCACTTAATTTATAAATACACCCCTAAAATGAGGGTAAATTAGTCTTTTAAACAATAATTATATTTTAGTCCCTCATTTTATTACACTTAAACCCCTAAGTTTTAACATAATTATAGGTAATTAGTTACACTTTACTCCCTCCACAACAAACTTACAATTCTTTTACGTATTCTTGTCATATCTTATAAACTATGATGTTTTAAAAAAATCCAAAAGTACCGTGACGACCTACTCATTTTTGTCGACGTTTCGATAGTTGTCTTGGTCAGTATTGACGTGTAGATTAAAAGGTACAAGTAGATGATTCTTTAGTGTACAAGTGATTAAAGCACAACGTACTTAGCCATTATCCCAGAAAGTTTAATAGCTAGAGAATGTCAAGTAATTAAACTCTCATCTTTAACAAAATTATAGATAATTAATTAGCAGTCAGACTTTATCTCCTTATAAAAAACTAACTCACCCCTCCCGATTTTTAAACGGCCATAACTTTTTGGTATGTTAATATTTTTTTTTAAATTACACCATATAAACGAATATTTTATTCTCTTTTATTTGAGTATAGTATTGCTATAGTTTCTTTAATTAAAAATATTGATATGTTAAGTGATTAAAAGTGTCTAAGGGTTGAATCGTTAATTGAAACCGAACTGAAATCAACCAAAAATTGATTTAACTGAAAACTGATTAACCAAAACCCAAATTAACCAAAAACGGTTTTCGATTTTTTTGTACCCTCATTTCACCAAAATTAACTGAACCAGGACATTCATATTTTCATATATTTCTAGCTTTTATACCTTCATTTCATGTAACTATACATTCATTTCATGTATTTATACCTAAATTTCATGAATTTCTAATCAAAAGTTTTAGCCCAACTTTAGTTTTGGCTATTAAGTGAAATTAAATGAATCAAACAAAAAAAAAAAACGTCAATCTAACTGAATAAACAAAACCAATTAACGGAATACGGGTTGGTTAATAAAATAGACTAATCGATGACCTCGATTTTGGTTGAGAATAATAATCTAACCAACCGAACAATGCACATCGTGACAACTATGTTTCCCGCCGCATCGCGCGCGCACCTATCGGTTATTAACTAAAACCAGTTATCGGTGAGCAATAACTAAATCGTTAACCTAAACCAAGCTGAAAACAGACAAAACTGAACCGAAATCAACAAAAAACTGAATTAACTAAAAACCGAATAAACCAAAAATCGGTTATCAATTTTTTTTTGTACTCTCGTTTAACCAAAATTAGTTGAACTAAACCATTCGTATTTTAATATATTACTAGCTTTTATACATCCAGTTCATATATTTCATATTTTATATCTCCATTTCATATGTTTATACTTTCAATTCATGTATTTATATCTCAATTTCATATATTTCTAAGCAAAAGCTTTAGTCCAGGTATGGTTTTTGATGTTAACTAAAATTAAATGAACCAAACTGAAAACCGTCAATTTAACCGAATAAACCGAAGTGTTTAACCGAGGACCGATTGGTTAATAAAATAGACCAATTGATGCCTTTGGTTTTGGCTTCGGTTGAGGATAATAACCGAACCATGCAAAACACAATGAAATTGATTACCCGATTACTTCGCTTTTGATGTATATCTATCACAATAATACTACAATAAATATAAAATATTATATGAATAAGAAGACTACCGAAACCAGTATCGTAATGCGATGTGTCTCTCCCGCCGCATCGCGCGGGCATCCTGCTAGTATATAAAGATTAATTAATGTGAATCATCTTCTTTCTCACCCCCCATTTGCTCTCTCTACCTGCAAACACCAGCAATCATCGTCCCCCACCAGCAACCACCTAATATATTCATCTTATACACCTCATTGTGTTCTAAACCATAGCCCTCCCACACAAATCATCAAACACACCCATGTCTTGTATCTGAGAGAGAGAGAGAGATTTGGGACAGAGCAGTCAAATTATCAGTCGACGACCTCCCATTTGGCAGAATAACAAGCCTCGATTCGTGCGGCGGTTTAAGGGATTAACAGATCTATATTTTCGTGAACAGATCTAGGGTCAAATCATCAAGCCCAACATGTTAGATCTATATTTTCGTGAACAGGTCTTCGGAGTTTAGATGCGCCGATGTAAGGGGTGAAAGGGACAAAATGACATTTGTAGGTAAGGGTGTTTGTGTGCGGCTGTGTAGGGGGTGAACGGTCACGATGGTGATGGTGGTTGGTGCCGTGGTGGATGGTGGTTGAGGTTTTCATCCGGCGGCTGGGGTTTTCTTTATTGTGGTGGTGATTGATGGTGATAATGGCGGTTGATTTTTTATCCGGTTGTGTTTTTATTTTATTTTATTTTATTTTTTGTTGTGATGGGGATGGTACAGTGGTGGTTGAGGCGGTGGTGGATGGTGGTGTTGATGGTGGCAAAGGGAAAGAGAGAGAGAGAGAGAGTAGGTGGTGGATGGTGGTTGCAGGGGGCGGGAGGTGGTGGTGTTAGGAGGTGGAAGGTGGTGGTGGTGGGTGGTGGTAGTGAGAGAGATGGGGAGAGTAAAGAGAGGAGAAAACTCTGTAACTAAATAAATAAGTAAAAAGACCATATTACCCTTGTGCAATTTGATTTAACTAGAAAAAACTAACTGGGTTAGGGCTAAATGATATAACGCGCAAGATTTTGAAACGTTAAGTACAAAACTCGTCAACTTTTGCGATAAAGAAAAACGCCTGAAAAATAGTGTTAACATAAAGGACAAAACCTGTATAATAGGACACTTAAGTCATACATGAAAGTACTTGGTATATATGTATACACTTTTAGGGTACTAAAAGCATGCCTAAGGGATGAGTTGTCATTGATATTATAGTATTTTATGACTTTTGCAAGATAACAATGAAGACTTAACCCTTACCATTCCTTTTATCTATTAGTTTCATATTTCATTTGTTCATCTACTCATGTTACTAGCTAACCCATTTATAGTTTGTGATGTACCCTCTAAGTTAAAAAATCAAATATCCTTATATAGATATTTGACAAATTCTCTTCTTGTGTTCTAAGTTACCCTATGAGACTTCATTAAAGGTACCCAGAGTCTTGATATCTTGCGGTGTTTGGCTTCTATCATTTTTCTCGTGAAAAGTTATTCATCGTAAACATTTTTGTATCTTTTACGGTTTTTTAGTTCCGAGTTACGTGGTTTGGCCAGTTAGAATCAAATACAACATTAGTCACAATGACGTGTATAAGGAATAAGAAGTTTATACTCAATCTATTTAATTTCATAAATTAAACACCTTGATTATGCATATTCCTTGTTCAAAAAAGAACAATGCCTTTTAATAAAGACAAGCAAAATCAAAGATATTAAGATATTTAAAATTACTAGGCATAATGGTGGAAATTATGTCAACAAACATAGGTATCTTAATTCAGAATTCTAATCAAGTATGCCCATACAAAAGAAGTTTGTTAAAGCACCACAAATAAGAAAAAGAGAAAAGAAATATTCCCAAAAGGGTATGGCTTATTCATTCATATTAAAATAATACTTGTGTGTGTAGCCTAATCTTGCAAGTATGGGCACATGCCAAATGCCCATTGGTAAGTCAAAACTCAACCCAACCAATCAAAATCACCAACGAAGTTATCTCCTTCACAAATGGACAAAACACACTCCAATAAATTCTCATCACTTCTCCTTGCAAACATTTCAAACATATTCACTTCTCTTCACCAACTCCTCCCATCTCGTATCTTCTTTTATATACACTTTTAACATATTTTCTAGCCCCTTTTTTCATAACTTTGGTTAACATGGTGAGAAAGGATAACCCTAATCTGCCTCCGGGCTTTCGGTTTCATCCGACCGATGAAGAATTAATCATGTTTTACTTACGAAACCAAGCGTTGTCTAAACCTTGTCCCGTGTCTATAATCCCCGAGGTTGATATATACAAGTTTGATCCTTGGGAGTTGCCTGGTTAGTGTTTTAAACGAATTTATCTTTTTCTTAGTACAATTTGTTTTGAAGATGAATTGTGTTAATAGTATTAAACTTGTGACATGTAGAGAAAACGGAATCTGGAGAAAAAGAATGGTATTTCTTTACTCCTCGTGACAGAAAATACCCTAATGGGGCTCGACCCAATAGGGCGGCTGTGTCGGGCTATTGGAAGGCCACAGGGACGGATAAAACAATCTATAGCGCGTCAAAGTATGTTGGAGTAAAGAAGTCCCTAGTGTTCTACAAAGGTAGGCCACCAAAGGGTACTAAGACCGATTGGATCATGCATGAATATCGATTGAACGAATCAAGATCGCAACCCACTAAGAAAATTGGATCCATGAGGGTAAGCCCAACTTCACCACTATTTTTTATTTATTTATTTTTGTTTTTTTTTGGCTAAACATAAGACTTACATGGCTACACATGTTTTTCAGTTGGATGATTGGGTCCTATGTCGAATTTACAAGAAAAAAAGCGCCGAAAGACCTTTAGAACAAAGAGAAGAACATGTTAGTAATCAAAATGTCCCTAGTGATGATCACAATGCCATTGAGATGCAATCAAAGATAATTCCTAGGACATTTTCACTTGCTCATTTGTGGGAATTGGAATCTTTAGGCTCCATTTCGCATCTTCTAGACGATGACCATACAAACTATGATAATATTGGAGCCGCGGTGCCACAATCATCAACTTTGTTCCCTGAAACAAGATTCTTGGAACCTCATTTCGTCAAGTTTGAAGACGAAAATCACAATGCTTACTTGAATCAGACAAGTTTTTATAATCCAATGCTTCAGTTCCAATGATTCTATTACACAATGGAATGGACATTTATAGAAATACAATGATGAAATAGTCTATTAAATAGAATAGAAGTGGCAAAAAGATAGATAGTGTTATAATTGTAAATGGGAGGTGAAATATGGGGTGTGTGTGTGTGTGTTGTGTGTTGGTTGTTTGGGTTGGGGGGGAGGGAGTGGTTTCTTTTTTATTTTTATTTATTTTTTTAATCAATAGTTATTAACTTCAAATGGTTTAAAGTTTAAGTTTCCAATAAACTGATGTCGTGTATTTGGGCCTGATAAATTATTGGTTTGGTACCCATTTGACAAAACTAGAGTTCAATCCCTTGTATTTAGACACGTTTGGTAATTTGTCAAGTGATAAGACAAATAATTACAAGAATAACAAAAATAAAACACAAGAATATAACGTGGTTTACTCTATCTAAGTAGGGATGTTCAAATCGCTCGACGTTTGATACTCGTTCGAAAAATGCTCGTAACTTGCTCGTTCGATTCAGCTCGATTGAAAAAGATGCTCGGTTTGGATCGGTTTGGTTTGTAAATAAACGAGCACGAGCAAAGGTCCGCTCGGTTTGGGTCGACTCGATTCATATATATATATATATATATTAATAAAATGACTAGAGACCCACATTAATAATGTTTGGTCCAAAATAAAAAAAAAAGGCCCATTTAAGTAAATAGAATTAAAGTCTAATACCAATGGTCCAATGTCTAATACTCCAAAGTCTATTGATTAATTTAGTCAAAATGTCAAATACTGAAATGTGAAGTGTTGCTCAATGTTCAAGTCTCAACCCACCATTCGATTCAGAAGTACATAATCCTAATCAAAACCCCCATCGCCCATTATTCGATTTCTCCATCGCCAACTTGCTACAGTTTTACTTCAATTGGTTCATTCGTTTTTAAACTTCCAATAGAATAAGTGTCTGCTTTGATCGATCGACGATTCATCTTCCCACTTAGTTTATCTCTCGATAGAGCCAGTTTAGTGTTTTTTTTTTAATTCTTTGTTATTTGTTAAATTTATACTTGTTATTTATTAAATCTATAATTGTCTTCTAATTGGACGATATATCACAGATGAAAACTGCACTTTACTTTAGAAACTAACACCCCAACTCCACTTTCCTTTTTTGTTCTACGACGCTCGGTCGAAAATGATCGGATCGAAAGACGCTGGTTAGACTTTGGCTCGGTTGAATAAACGCTCGATTCGGTTTGTAAATGAACCGAGTACGAGCAAAGGTCTGATCGGTTTAGTTCTGCTCATCAACACCCCTAGATCTAAGTGATTGAGTTATGTGGACAATAGTTTACCATGACTTGTTTATATAGTAGTCGGACATGTAATTGATGTCTTCTTCCCAAAAGGTTGCATAATCAACCCATAACTAATTAATTTCATATGGCTCACGCCCGAAATTCCATCCGGACCTAGCCAAGGTGTTGTGTTTTAACGATAAGTTTTTACGATAAGCGTCATACTATTATAACTACATATTCAGACCATGTGTAGTCGAATAACTAACAAATGCAAAAGTTACTGTTACGTCATTACCACATAGACAGCAGAGCAATAACTTAGCTATGCATTGATAAGGGTGTACTAGTTTAACTAAAAACATAATTATACATTTATGTATAAAAAATGTGTATCGGGCAATGATTGGTTGGGAAGAAAAAACCTTGCCCCACACCCCAAGGGGACGGGTACAAATGCCTCGGATCAATTTAAGAAAAGAAATACGCATGGTCTAAGTTGTGAGTTTTGGACCTTAACACTTTATTTTAATACAAATCATATTTTCTTGTATTTAAAAAAGTTGTCCTTAAGTGCATGTTGGCTAGCTAGTAAATATCCATTTTGGACATTCAATGAACCTTGTTCGAAGGTGAGTTAAATAAAACGGCAAAAACCCTTCGTGTTGAGCGCTTTACAATAAAACCAAAACTCATTTGATATGATTAACCTAAGGTAAAAAAAAACCTGTGTATTAACTTTTACGTAAATCATGAAACAAACAAAGTCGTATACGATAATGTACAAATTTAAAATACGTAATTTATTACGACGACAATTTCATATTGAATTTGCACTTTCTTTATTATTTAAGCAGTCTTATCATCTTATCGTATAAAATATACACGTATAATGCACTGTCTAAAAGCAAGCTCTAGATATTTGTGATATGTAATATGGGTACACACAGAAATATCTAAGACCACTTTCGACCATACGTTTACATGTATCGTGTTTCTTTTGAGTTGAGTTTAGCACATAATTAAAAGATTGTGATATAGACAAAAATGGAAAGTTTAAATGGAGTTTATTGGCAATTTGATGTGGTAGCCTGGTAGGTGTGGACCAATTAAAATAAAGTATTGTTTTACGTGTTAACATTTAATTGGGAGAAAAATGCAATTTGCGTCCCTGTGGTTTGTGTGAAACATCAACCTGAGTCCCTAAATTCATTTTTTGGTTTTTTGAGCCCCTGAGCTTATGAATTCATAACAGTTTGAGTCCCTGTCGTCAGTGTACCGTCAGTTTGACCGTTTGACAATTGTGAAAAGTCCTTTATGCCCTTGACCCTTAACATCTACACTTAATAGCAGATATGAATGATCAGATCAGTTTCATCACACTTCTCAACAAGATCTCTCCCAACTCCCAACACCGATTATCATCATCATCATCATCATCATCATCATCATCATCTTCATCTTCATCATCTTCATCTTCATCTTCAGAACAGATCATCTTCATCATCTTCATCTTCATCAGCTTCATCTTCATCTTCATCATCTTCATCGATAACAATCCAAGGTAAAATCACATACCTAAAACATGATCGACACTATGTTTTTGATATGCTAGAATGTAACAGGTTTTGTGTGAAAATATTGTTTGATTCTTGTGGGTTTTTGTCTCGGGTATCAAAACAGAGGTTTGGGTTTTGGTTATTATGAAGGTTTGTTTCAGGTTTTGTGTGAAAATATTGTTTGATTCTTGTGGGTTTTTGTGTCGGATATCAAAACAGAGGTTTGGTTTTGTTTGATTCTTGTGGGTTTTTGTCTCGGGTATCAAAACAGAGGGTTATCTTCAAACGGGTTAGATAACTCATATACAGAATGAATACGGTACTAAATTCATTATACGGTTTGATTCTTGTGGGTTTTAGTCTCGGGTATCAAAACAGAGGTTTTGAATGTGTTTTGGTTTTGATTCTTGTGGGTTTTTGTCTCGGGTATCAACTGAGTATATTGTTCAAAATGTATCAAATGCGAAGAAACAAATGATGGAAATTGATAAAGCGCATCAGTGTGTAGTTATTTGAACACATCAATATTGATACTTGAAATGTGAAAATTGATTTTTGGTAAATTTCGAATCGTTTTGGTTGGTTGTTTGAGAACTGTTTAAAAAGAACTAATCGGATTAGTTTCGGATTGATGTGTTCCTCATATTGATTTTTGGTTTGATTCGATGATTTAGGTTCCTCATATTGGTCATTTGAATGTGTTTATATTGGTCATTTGAATGTGTTTTATTGTACAGAATGGCTGTGGATGTAAAGATACGCAAAACACCAACTACGAAGGCGAGAACACTTGACAACCTCCTGGAAGATGGTGCGGTGCACATAAGGAAGTGATTGATCAGAACGATCAATTGCATATGAATGAATACAACCCCAGTGGCAGATATGTAATTAGCGAGCTCTGGAATTTCAAGGAAAATCGAAGAGCTACACTGGGGTTATATTCATTCATATCTGCTACATTCCGAAGTGCACCCGTCAGTAAAGATCCACAATTGCTTGTGGTGGTATGACGTTTTGTCTCTGTATTGTATGTTACGGTCTTTTGTTATCGAGTCTGTAAGTTCCGTCAAGTCTACGAAGTTGGTATGACGTTTTGTCTCTGTATTGTATGTATTAAAAGTTTACATTTAATATACAATTTAGGCTTTAATAATTTGTTATATATAATATACATTTAATTATTAGATTGCATTTATTTAAAAAGAGTTAATTATTAGATTGCATTTATTTAAAAAAGAGTTAATTTGAATTATTAGATTTCTTAACAAAAAAGCAAGAAAAGAATTTAGGGGCTCAGGTTGATATTTCACTCATACCATAGGGACGCAAAGTGTTATTAATATATGCCAAAAGACGGTCTTACCCCTGGCTCAAACAGTCAAACAGACGGCAGAGACTCAAAGTGTTATGAATTCATAAGCTCAGGGGCTCAAAAAACCAAAAAAATGAATTTCGGGGCTCAGGTTGATGTTTCACACAAACCACAGGGACGCAAATTGCATTTTTCTCTTTAATTGGGATTAAGGTCTTGTTTGGTAGGAGTTTACATCACTTTGGATAGTTAGCAAAGTGTTTTGAGAGATAAAATGTTTTCATAGTTCCAAGTGAGTGATTATCCAACATGTAATTTTATCGGTTCGACTGAACCGGTTCTTTCAAAACCAGACGGAGTCATAATAAACAAGTTAAGATCACATATACATATATATGATTTTCAAAGAAATAATACTAAATTCTGAAAATCCGATCTAAGCACTGATTTGGTTCGCCAATTCAATTGATTGGTGCAATAATCGGCCTACTCAAATTAAGATAGTTCAAGAGTATTTGATTAGACTGATTATATAGGTGGTTCTCGATCTGACTGACAAATCCAATCCGATTCCAAGAACACCGGTTAAAACCAAAATATTATTTCACGTGTTTAAAGTTATATGTCCTATATGTTAAATTACAAAGAGAAATGAATAGTGACTGGTAGCTCGGTGCCAACTCTTTTTTGTACCATGTTTCTAAAACTTGTGTGTTCTCACACGTGTAAAGGAAGACACCTTGTCCGTGATCCCAGCTCAGTTGGGTAATTGGCTGGTTGTTTCCTTGTGAGACGCCGGTTCGATCCCCGGCTGTGGCAGGGTGAGACATTTGTGCGCTATGATGGTGAAAAACCCATCGAGGAGGGTGTGATCCTGAGCGTCACACCGGTTTTCATCCGGCTGTTACTTCAGCGAGGAAACTCGTGTGGAGGCAGTACGGTTTCCGGGGGAACGCCGTAACTAAGTCTGACTATACAGCTCTGGCCCTGCTATTTGTGCAGATCTTGGCTAGAGTCGCCGATTAGGCGATGTGACAATGGTCACCATTAGAAGTTCACTGTTCAAAAAAAAAAGGAAGACACCTTTAACACCACACACCCCCGGTCTCCCCCATTTCTGTTTTCCACCGCCTTGGTCTCCACCGACTCTTATGTGTAATCATGTTCGGTAGTGCATGGTGGTGGTGAACGCCGATCTATATACCATTTCACCTGTAAAGTTTCTGTAATGGATATGTCTCTAGAAAAGGTTTGACACTGATTGAAGGTGTCGATGGTGGCATATGTGTATAGGGTTAGTCAATAGTTGTATCAATGGTGGCAAGTATGTGGTTGATGGACGATAATGATGGTGGCACATCTTTGTACGGTTACTTGGTGGTTGTGATGAGTCTCGAATTTATATCGAAAATCAGTGAAGATGGCGTGGTAATGGTGGTGGATGGTAGGTTTAGACCTGCAACCAAGTTTTTTGGGAGCTTTGACCTTAGAAAGGTCGATCTTATTGATTTGTTTTCACTGTCTCAATCAATTAGATATTGTTTTCAGTGAGCCTCAGAAAGCTCGATTTAGTTGACTTTTTTTTTCACATTTTTCAGTTAAATTGCAATTGATTTAACTGATTTCATTTCCTGTTTTGGGATATTCGAATTTGTTTGGGAGCTTTAGGCCTGTTTTGTTGCTTTGCTTTGTTAGGTGTTCACGACGATGATGATGAACACGTCATCTGAGCCTCGATCGCTTTTTTTTTTTTTTTTTTATCCCAATGTTAACTAAAAGATGAAAGATGAATACATGGGTGTTGGGTCTTGTAACGCCCAGCGCCCCTAAACTTTAGGCAGTTGGCAAGATCAGTCCCTGAACTCCTATAAATTGTTAATCTTAGACCTTGTGGTTATGTAATGTTGACACTTTGGAAATTCTGGTGTGAACCTTATTATTATGATGCTTGACTTTTGGAACATAAACTATGAGACTTGATACAGATACTAGACTCTTGATGCTTGACCCATGATGCTTAATCTAGATACTTGAATCTTCATGATTTAAACGAGATACTTGATCCTTTATACTATGAAAACTAGATTCTTATTGTTGATACTAGATACTTGGACTCTTGATACTTAGACACTTGATTCTTGAGCAACGCTGACTCTTGACCCTTGAAAGTTAAACTGGTACTTGACTCCTTAGACTCGTGAAGCTTGATTCTTGGTTAAACGAGAGACTGGAGCCTTGGCACTGGCGGAATCTATGAAACCGTGAGACTTCGGTGCTTATGATGTAGTCTAATTAATAAAAATACTTTACCAATCTATCGCAACGCTTAACGATCGGAACGCCAAAACTCAACTCGTCGTAGGTGTTCGGTTGGATTGCCATCCAGCCGGATAGCCATTCGGCCGAACAGCCATCCGAGCCGAACCACTTCACCTCCTTTCTCCCCTTCACCTATAAATAGGTTGTCACATCACCATTTCAAGTGATGTGACAGCTCTGACCGAACCAGACGCACGCGCACGCTATTTCTTCATTTTCTCATCGATTTCGGTACGTTTCAAGACTAGATTCTTGTACTTTCTTACTCTACGTATCGTTCTCTACGTGATTCTCATTTAAAATCACACTTTTCACCGTGAAATCTCTCAGATATGAGTTCTTGAGGGTGATGTCATCATGGTGGTTTGTACAAACTACCATGTGATGTCATTCTAAGCAAGATATAGCTCGGATCTAAGGTATTTCATACGTTTTTACATTAAATCTAAGTTAAAACTATACTTTTCATATAAGACTTGGGTCGTCCTTCATCTTTTCTTCAAATTTCTGAACTATTCCGGTGATAAACGTAACTAAACGGGCTGTAGACTTGATCGGTGGTCTAGAGTTGGTTTAGGAACAGATTGTTCACTGATTAAGACGTTCACGGGATGGATTCCGGCAGAAACCGTCGCTAACAAACCACTGATTGGACTCGGGTGGTTCCCGACCAACCAGAATGGCTGTTAAACGATAAGTTACTGCTGTCTCAGTACGTGTCGTGACGTCACCATTAACTTTCAGAACTTAGAAACTTCATGAAATTGGTAAACAAGAACAATAAGGCCAGCCGATCGGACAGCAATCCGATCGGACAGCCATATTCACATAAGGCCAGCCGATCGGACAGCAATCCGATCGGACAACCTTATCCACATTAGGCCAGCCGATCGGACATCCATCCGATCGGTCAGCCGTTCATCTCTAAAAAGGCCAGTCGATCGGACAGCCATCCGATCAGACAGCCTCTCCTGTTTACACCAAGTGGCAACCCGATCGGACAGCCATCCGACCGGGCAGCCATTGTCATCGAACTCTTAAGGTCATCCGACCGACTGTCCATCCGATCGAACAGTCATCCGATCGGACAACCATCCGACCCATTGACCTGTTAACTCCTTTATTCAACCTCGTTATGCTGCTCGACTCTTACCCTGTTGAAATCTAATCAGGCTAATCTCAAAACAGCTCCCTTTGATCCAATAACAGTTGTGACTGTTAAGCAATCACTGTGAGTATACTCGATCCCCTTTTTACTTTAAACTTTTGGGGTGTAACATGTATTCTATGAAACTTAAACTTGAATCTTTGAAACTTATACTCAATCCTATGTGTTTGTGAAACTTATGATACTTGATTCTTGACTCTTTGTGCTACGTGATGTTTAATCCAGAGTGTGTAGTTCCACCTTAACAATAGTAGCGCTATAGGAGTAATGCACCTCCCCGTTAGTCTTTGGGGTATTGTTAGGAGGAGACATATAACCTCCCGTTAGACTTTGGGAAAGGCACTTAACGCATTGGAAACTTGGGCTATCACTGCGTGGACTGCGACACTAGCACGGCTGAAACTATTTTATTTGCTTACACTATGGATATGAGTGATTTTAACCTATTATTCCATTATCAAACTTGTATACTCGCCAATACTTTTGTATTGATATTTTAATACATGTTGCAGGATGATAGGATGCTTTGGAACTTTGGAAATCAAGATAGGAGATGCCTAGAAACGTCGCCTTAATAATTTAGACTTTTGAACAATTTCATTTGGTGATGTAATCTTGATGATGCTTGATTTATGCTGTTTGACAAATAGTATGAAATTTATTTAATGATTATCGAAACATTTAGTGTTATGGAAATCTCATGAGCAATCTGGACGCTTAGTGCTCGCACCCCGATGTTTCCGCCATCGGTTGGGGTGTGACAGATTGGTATCAGATCCATAACTATAGGGAATTAGGATAAGTAGGAATACTTTCCCTAGTCTATAGTTCTAGGAAATCTTGACTCTTTTTTGTTTTTTAAGACTTATGCATTCTATCGAACATGCTTCCTAGCTCATTATTCTTATTGAACTTACATGCCTTTCCTAAGGCTGATACAATGTACACTTTATACTATGAAAACATTGTTATACGGTGTTTATACTTTGCACGAGATTTGCCCACAGGATAGGAGTGACATCCGAACCTTGATGGGAAATCTCCATATTATTCTGGTAGGCCTTGTCGGCGGATAAGTGCCCACAACGTTTAGGGTACGATGTTGTCAAGTTAGAGGTGAAACTCAAACCTTGATAACTAGTCCCATTCTTTGATGATTTTTATGTCTCGCCAAGGTCTCGCAGCTTCCGATCAATTGAGTACGCGAAGTGACCAAAAGGACGAATATCGTAGGCCTAACATCGATGACGTATTTGTCTAAGTAAGTCAAGACGCGTTACCTCAATTCGAAAGGGGTTCGAATCACTTTGGTTAGTCGTCGTTCTTCTACCTGGAACAATCCTGTGTTTTATAAGCCTGTCTCATTTTTATATTACCTCGATTTTATAAAGGTGGTTTTATCTATGAAGTTTTGAACATTAATCTTTCTTCATTTCTAAAATGCTTTACACAAGATCTGCACGTGGTCCGCAATCCAAAACATTAATCCTTAATCCCAGATCAAACTAAATGTACGAAGCTTTATACGATGTGTAATCTATGTGGTAATCTCGAATCGACAAACTATGATATTATGTGTTGTTGTGGTATGAAACACTAAGATGGCATGGAAGTACGAGACAGAAGTGGCATGTCCTAAGCATGGTGGATACGCCGCTGGTACTTCCTATATATAAGTGCTTCCGGCATGTTACCAACTTTCGTATCAAAGTGCCATACGAGATTTAGTGTTTGCAGACCCGGAACGGAACGCCTATGTAATCTACGGAAAGTCTATGCAATCTATGAAAGGTCTATGCAACCTATGAACAGACTATGTAATCTATGGAAGTTCTACTCGTGAAATCTATGGAAGTCTATGAAATCTATGAGAATTCTAGCATGATCTATGGTTAAGCTATTCGTGCTAATCTATGATAATCTAGCGCGATAATCTATTTTGAGCTAAACTATGTTAAGCTGCCTTGAATTGTGGTTTAATCTATGATCATTTACTTGGTTAGTCTATGTTAAGCTATCTACTTGAGCAAGCTATGATAATCTATCAATATAATCTATGTCAATCTATGAGATGATCTATGTTAATCTATCTGGGTATTCTACGATGATCTATTGTGAGTATTCTATGTGATGTAATTGAGTGATCTATGAGTAATCTACAACAATCTATTAATCTATGTGAAACTATTTGGCAATATATGATGATGATGTTAATGGACAATTGGTTATGTGTGGTGATTGCGACACGTAGCATGACACCGAGTACGAGGCTAGGCGACGTGTTCGAAGCGTGGTGGATACGCCGCTGGTACTTCCTATATATAAGCGTTTTTGGCATGTTTACCAAACTTCGTACAAACGTGCCATGCGAAGGTCGTGAATTTTGAGTTGATTCAATCTAGATTCTTAAGTCTATCGTGTGAGTAGTCTATGTTGTGAGGAGTTCGTAATTTAGACTTATACAATCCCGTTTGTCGGATCTGTAGATGCCTACTCGTAGAACATCTGACACTCTCAGGAGATCCAGAGAGAAGTCTTGTAACAACTCTTATTTAAAAAGTCCTATTTATTACTTTAATTGTCCAATAGGAAACCCTAATTGAGAAACCCAAGTGATTCTGCACAAACCCTAAAATTTTCAGAACAATCTGAATCAGGATCAGGGCCCCTAAAACTCAGGGGGGGTAAACCCTAGTTACGATTATCCACAAAATAAGCTGTCAAAATCGAATTTTACAATTCCGTCGACTCAGCAAGCCTACTCACACACGGGGCTACCCTATGGTAGGATAGGACCCCTCGCGCCACGCGACGCCCCCAGGGGTACCCCTCGCGTCACGCGAGGGGGGTCAAAATTTGTGTATAAATAGTGGGCTTTGGCAATCGAATTTTGGCACTTGAACGACGTGAAAATACGTTTCATACACTGAGTTACGTTCTGTTTACTATCAAAACACACACGAATCACAAATCGTTGCCGCAAAACAGGGTAATAACTCGATCGCTGCTACGATTCAATGTCCGATCGATTAAACTATCCAATGGATGTTTAAGTGCTGCCCACATTAGGGTTTATGCTTTGTCATTCGTCGTTAATTCGATGGATGTTTAAGTATTGCACTTTGTCATTCGTTGTGAGGGTTTTATCTCGTGAGTTATCGTAAATGTTGTATTAGTTACTGACCTAGTTTGTGTGCATTGTTATTTAAACTAGGTTAAAAGGCTAATCAGTAGGCTAGGCTCTGCTCAAATTAAATCTGCAATGTGAGTCATTCTCTTTTTATCAAAGTGCTTTATAAATTCTTAAATATTTTCAAAGGGGATAATTACAGTGATTAAGTTTATGTAATCACCAAGTTACAGCCGGTATGTGGGGTTTTGTATACATTACTTGATAAACTTCACCATTGGACAACGGGGCCAAGGGGTGATATGACCATAGTCACAGACACCATCGGGCTAAGAGGCTACCGATGAATGTCGAGTGACAAATACTGTGGGTAGTTGGTTGAAATATGGAAACATTGTAATCTCTCTTAATACTGTAAATTATAACAAACGAGTCATTTTCATAAAAAGAATGATTCACCAGTATTTCCTGCTGACAAAACCTTTTTCAAACATGTTTCAGGTGATCTGTTGTGATCAAGGAAAAGTGCCGTGAAGCACTACAAGCTTAAGGAAGTGGCTCAATATAAAATAAAGAAACATGTTTTGTAAAATAAAGATTTCTCCGTGAAATCTTATGATTGTAAATTACCGGGGTTTTATCCCGAGTTGTGAAATAAAATAATCGGGAAATTGCAGTTTTAAAAGATCCTGATGAAATCTTCCGCTGTTAAACTCAATTAAATAAATACCACGAGATTTTCTGTCCCGCGGCTCCTGAAACGGGTCAAACCGGGTCGGGGCCGTGACAGAAAAATGTGGTATCAGAGCCACTGATTTAAGCCTATTAAGTATTTAGAAATACTTAATTTTTCTGATTTCCAATTTGTGATTATGTGTTTTATTATTTGAATATTTGTGTACAGTATGGGTAAACAAAAGCTTTCAAACATCTATCTTAAATTAGATAGGTCATCAAACGAGAAGGGAAGTTCATCACAAACAAAACCCTATGAAAATCCTGAAGAAGGAATATTTGTCCGTAAGGCACAATATGAAGAACCACTTTCTCCTAATAAACGAAGTTTGATTATTAGGAAAAGTCAGGAGAAAATAAAGAAATTCCGAGAAAAGAAGATTAAACAGGAAACCCAGGAATTAACCAGTAAAACACCTTGGGAGGACAAGTTAGATGAGAAATGGGCAGATCTCTATATGCTATCTACTGTAGCAGTTAATGCAAATCTTTAAATACTCTGACTCAAGATTTAGCACCCTTATCACCTATAAGTCAGAAGCTTTATCCAGTAAATAAATAAATTTACAATAAAACCTCGTGTGTTTTAGTTTTCATTTATTTTATAGTTACCCAGTCTGAAATAATATTTAAAGGTTTTCTATGAAATTTTTTTATAATTTTTAAAGTAGTAATTATGTGTATTTGGCATAACAGCATGAGTGACTTGTCTGACGCCCTTCAGAATTTAAATCTCTATCCGGTAAAAATAGAGGTTTCCAGAGATTTCAATAGGTATATACCCGACATAGAAGAACCTATTGAATTCAATGCTTCACCTCCGAAAAAGCCAAAACCTCAGAAAAGAAAGAGATATGTATGGGGGAGGCGTGTGCGTAGGAAAAAGCCAGCCAAGAGACTTCCCAAAATAGAAAATCCTTTAGACAAAGGGAAGGGAATTGAAGTCGGGGAAGAATCTAGGCAAATGGGAATACAGTTTGAAGAATATTCTAAGGAAACAGAAATGGAGATTGGAGGAGGTTCTAGACAAACCAAGAGAGAAATTGGGGAAAGCTCTAGACAGATTGAGGAGTTACCATTTCAGGAAGAATTAGATCGTGCATTAGCAAGTTGTGATGTTGTCAGACCTATCAATAATAATTTCTACTCTTATCCTGTCAACAATCAACTCCCTATAAACTTAGAACCAGCAATCCCAGAACCAATAATCCACACCCAACCTCTAGGAATGGATGAATGGTGGACTAATGATTGGCAGTTCCAAAACCTGCTCAACAGTCCTTATTCCTTTCTTCCTCAGTTTGACCCGGAACCTATACCAAACCCACCAATGAGCAATGAGAATTTAGCTGAACTTCGCCACTTTGGCGAGCAGCTAATGGATGCAGGAAATAGGATCAGGGAAGTAGGAGAACAGATCTCCTGGAAGTACGATGAAAGGGAGCGCCGTTATTAAAATATCAGCTGACGAGGAATAGTGGGTTTATGAAACTGTAGTTGTATAATAGCAATAATAATATAATCTTGTAAAATAACCTAAAATAAAACTTTGTAAGATTATGATATGTATTGACGCATATATTATATAATGGGAATCGAGAAATCGATAGTTTTGACTATATGTGCATTATGAAATTGTACAATTGCTTTGTGTATAATTGTTATTTATTTGATACTAATAAATTATATATTAATTACCAGATGGAAAACGCTAATAATGAACCAGTTAATGAGGTTAATCAATCTGAGCAACATCCGGGTGATCAATTTATGACTAGGCAAGTTATAGAAAATATCGTTGCTCAAGGAATAGCTAATGCTATTCCAGCAATACTTGCTGCTGCCCAGAAACCTGTTGAACCACAACAAATCGTTCCTAGTAAACGTATTTCTGAAGATAACTTCAGTAATAGCATAAATGGAGGCGGTAATCATACTAATCATGATAATGAACCACTGCAAGCTCCACTCCCTAAGAAAATGAAAGCTACAACACCTGGTTGCACTTACAAGGAATTTCTTGCTTGTAAACCCACGGAATTTGCAGGCAATGAAGGAGCGACTGCAGCACTGCGTTGGTTCGAGAAAACCGAGGCAGTGATTATAATTAGTAAATGTGCCGAAAACGACAAAGTAATGTACGCATCGAATCTTTTCAAAGAAGGGGCACTAGAATGGTGGAACACTGTACTTCAAGCCAAAGGAAGAAATAGGGCCTATGCCATGAACTGGGAAGAATTTAAGAGTCTTGTAGAAAGAAAATTCTGTCCCGAATACGAAAAAGATCAAATGGCAAATAAGTTCTTAAATCATCGTATGATGGGTGTAGATTGTCGCGGTTATACTTCGACATTCTTCGAATATGCTAGAGTGATACCAACACTGGCTTCGCCAGAACCGGTACTCATTTCTCGTTATATTTGGGGATTAATTAGCGAAATCCGTAACATTGTTAAAGCTGCGAGACCTCGCACTATTGACGATGCAGTGGAACTAGCTAACGCCCTAACTGACGAATTGGTACGCACAAGAGATGAAAACAGGAAAAAGGAACTGGCTCAGAAAATTACCCAAGGATTTCGTACGGGTAATAATAACAGCTTCAAAAGAAGAGGAATGGGACAAACCTCAACCCTGCCATTCTGCAAGGATTGCAAAAAGAAACATTATGGAAAATGTAGTGTAACCTGCAATTTTTGTAAAATGGTAGGACATCGTGAAGAAAATTGCAGAAAGAAAACCATAGTCTGCTATAACTGTGGAGAAAATGGGCATTTCAAACCAGAATGTCCTAAATTAGTCAAACCAGCAGATAACAAAGCCAAGACGACCGACGGAGCTAAAAAGAATGTCAGAGCATTCCAGCTGACTACTCAAGAAGCAGAACTTATTCCAGATGTAATAGCTGGTACGTTCCTAGTTCACAACGTATATGCAAAAGTATTATTTGACTCTGGTGCAAACCAAAGTTTTATAAATACTTCATTCTGCCAAGCTCTTAACTTACCTTTAACCAACCTTAGGCAGATTTTTACAGTTGAAACGGCAGACGGAAATTCTGTTAACATAGATAAGGTTTTGCAAAAACAAAATATAGAACTCTCAGGTCATAAATTCTTTGCAAACCTATTACCTATGAAATTAGCTGAATTCGATGTTGTGTTAGGAATGGATTGGTTGGTAGCCAACCATGCTCGAATTCTTTGTGATAAGAATTCCATAGAAATTCAGGCACCCACCGGAAAAGTAATTATGATTACAGGAGATAAACCACGTAAGCCCACGAAGTTCATATCAGTAATGAAAGTTGCTAGTTATGAATGAAAGCAAGGAAAAGTGTATATGATTTCGGTAGTCATTAGCACTAAGGGTAAAGAAATTAAGGAGATTCCTGTAGTCTCAGAATACTCAGAAGTATTCCCAGAAGAATTACCAGGATTACCACCTGATAGGGAAGTAGAATTTAGAATTCATCTATTTCCAGGAACTACACCAATAGCTAAGGCACCTTATCGGTTAGCACCTACAGAAATGTTAGAATTGAAAAAGCAATTAGATGAATTACTAAGTAAAGGATTCATACAACCTAGTTCATCCCCGTGGGGAGCACCAGTGTTGTTTGTAAAGAAGAAGGATGGTTCGATGAGGATGTGTATTGATTATAGAGAATTAAATAAAGTTACAATTAAGAATCGATACCCATTACCTAGGATTGATGATCTTTTCGATCAACTTCAAGGAGCTAGATATTTTTCTAAGATCGACTTACGCTCCGGATATCATCAATTAAAGGTAGAAGAAGAAGACATACCTAAAACTGCTTTCAGAACTAGGTATGGTCATTACGAGTTTACCGTCATGCCCTTTGGGTTAACAAATGCACCTGCTGCATTTATGGACATGATGAATAGGATCTGTAAACCATATTTGGATAAATTCGTAATTGTCTTCATAGACGATATACTTATTTATTCCAAAAGTCAAGACGAACATTGTCAGCACGTGCATGCACTCTTAACTTTGTTAAGAAAAGAAAAGTTGTACGCCAAATTCTCAAAGTGTGAATTTTGGCTAAAAGAAGTGCAATTTCTAGGTCACATGGTGAATCATGAAGGCATTCATGTAGATCCTACTAAGATAGAGGCAATTACCAAATGGAAGGTTCCGCAATCCGCAATGGAAATTAGAAGTTTTATAGGTTTAGCCGGATATTATAGACGGTTTATTAAGGATTTTCCAAGATAGCTGTACCATTAACTAAGCTAACCTGTAAAGCAATTAAGTTTGAATGGGGACCTAAGCAAGAAGAAGCTTTTAAGATTCTAAAGCATAAGTTAACAAATGCTCCAATCCTAGCTTTACCAGAAGGGACTGAAGATTTTGAAGTTTACTGTGATGCTTCAAAACTAGGATTAGGATGTGTGTTAATGAAACGCAAGAAGGTAATTGCTTATGCTTCAAGGCAATTGAAAAAGCATGAGGAGAACTATACAACTTATGACTTAGAGTTAGGCGCCATAATTTTTGCCCTTAAAATTTGGAGACATTATCTGTACGGAAGTAAGTTTACTGTCTATACAGATCATAAGAGTTTAAGGTATATATTTGGGCAAAAGGAGTTGAACATGAGGCAAAGGAGATGGATGGAAATCCTAAGTGATTACGACTGTGATATTCAGTATCACGAAGGAAAGACAAATGTAGTTGCAGATGCCTTAAGTCGTAAATATCATGAAAAGCAAAAGCGAGTTCGTGCTCTCAGATTAAATCTACAATTAGATTTAATAGAACAACTGAAGAATGTTCAAGAAACAGCAATAGAAGATAATGCTTAAGGAATGAAGGGACGAATAAAAGATTTAGAGCAAGGAGTTGATGGAATTTGGAGATTCCACAAAAGAAGAATTTGGGTACCTAAGCAGGGAGAATTAAGAAATAAGATTTTAGAAGAAGCTCATAAATCTAGGTATACCATGCACCCTGGAAACAATAAGATGTACCAAGATTTAAGAAATAATTTCTGGTGGATAGGAATGAAAAAGGATATAGCTAGATATGTTTCTAAGTGTCTTACTTGTTCACAAGTTAAGGCAGAACACCAGAAACCTGCAGGGCTACTACAACAATTAGAAATGCCATTATGGAAATGGGAACTCATAACAATGGATTTTGTTACTAAGTTACCCAAAACAAGAAAAGGTAATGATGCGATTTGGGTAATTGTGGATCGATTAACCAAATCAGCTCATTTTCTACCTATGAAAGAAACCTTTAGCATGGAAGGTTGACAAAGTTGTATGTAGATGAAGTCGTATCCTTACATGGAGTTCCACTCTCCATTGTATCAGATAGGGATAGTCGTTTTACTTCTCATTTCTGGAAAAGTTTCTAAGAAGCTATGGGAACCCGACTAAAATTAAGTACGGCATATCATCCTCAGACCGACGGACAAAGTGAAAGGACAATCCAAACTCTAGAAGATATGCTCCGAGCATGTGTAATAGATTTTGGTGGAAACTGGGATGATCACTTACCGTTAATTGAATTCTCCTATAACAATAGCTATCATTCAAGCATTGAAACTGCCCCATTCGAAGCACTATACGGACGTAAGTGTAGAACTCCAGTTTGTTGGGCAGAAATAGGAGAAAGTCAATTATCAGGTCCTGAAATAGTGCAAGAGACGACCGACAAGATTTCACAAATCAAGGAAAGACTAAAGACAGCTCGAGATCGTCAAAAGAGCTATGCCGACAATCGACGTAAGCCGTTAGAATTCCAAATTGGAGAAAGAGTGCTGTTGAAAGTTTCTCCTTGGAAAGGAGTTGTTCGATTCGGTAAGAAAGGAAAGCTAAGTCCAAGATACGTAGGACCATTTTCAGTGATCCAACGTATAGGACCAGTTGCTTATCGTTTACAACTACCAGAAGAGTTAGCTGGAGTACATGATGTATTTCATGTATCCAACCTCAAGAAATGTTTATCAGACGAATCTTTGGTAGTACCTCTCCAAGATATAGAGGTAAACGAAAAGTTAAAATTTGTTGAGAAACCTCTTCAGATAGAAGACAGAAAGATTAAGTTTCTCAAACACAAGCGACTAGTTTTAGTCAAAGTCAAGTGGGATTCAAAGAGAGGAGCTGAATACACTTGGGAGTTAGAATCAGAAATGAAGCGAAAGTATCCCTACTTGTTCCAGTAAATCTCGAGGACGAGATTTTTATTAAGGTGGAGAGAATGTAACAACTCTTATTTAAAAAGTCCTATTTATTACTTTAATTGTCCAATAGGAAACCCTAATTGAGAAACCCAAGTGATTCTACACAAACCCTAAAATTTTCAGAACAATCTGAATCAGGATCAGGGCCCCTAAAACTCAGGGGGGGTAAACCCTAGTTACGATTATCCACAAAATAAGCTGTCAAAATCGAATTTTATAATTCCGTCGACTCAGCAAGCCTACTCACACACGGGGCTACCCTATGGTAGGATAGGACCCCTCGCGCCACGTGACGCCCCCAGGGGTACCCCTCGCGTCACACGAGGGGGGTCAAAATTCGTGTATAAATAGTGGGCTTTGGCAATCGAATTTTGGCACTTGAACGACGTGAAAATACGTTTCATACACTGAGTTACATTCTGTTTACTATCAAAACACACACGAATCACAAATCGTTGCCGCAAAACAGGGTAATAACTCGATCGCTGCTACGATTCAATGTCCGATCGATTAAACTATCCAATGGATGTTTAAGTGCTGCCCACATTAGGGTTTATGCTTTGTCATTCGTCGTTAATTCGATGGATGTTTAAGTATTGCACTTTGTCATTCGTTGTGAGGGTTTTATCTCGTGAGTTATCGTAAATGCTGTATTAGTTACTGACCTAGTTTGTGTGCATTGTTATTTAAACTAGGTTAAAAGGCTAATCAGTAGGCTAGGCTCTGCTCAAATTAAATCTGCAATGTGAGTCATTCTCTTTTTATCAAAGTGCTTTATAAATTCTTAAATATTTTCAAAGGGGGTAATTACAGTGATTAAGTTTATGTAATCACCAAGTTACAGCCGGTATGTAGGGTTTTGTATACATTACTTGATAAACTTCACCATTGGACAACGGGGCCAAGGGGTGATATGACCATAGTCACAGACACCATCGGGCTAAGAGGCTACCGATGAATGTCGAGTGACAAATACTGTGGGTAGTTGGTTGAAATCTGGAAACATTGTAATCTCTCTTAATACTGTAAATTATAACAAACGAGTCATTTTCATAAAAATAATGATTCACCAGTATTTCCCGCTGACAAAACCTTTTTCAAACATGTTTCAGGTGATCTGTTGTGATCAAGGAAAAGTGCCGTGAAGCACAACAAGCTTAAGGAAGTGGCTCAATATAAAATAAAGAAACATGTTTTGTAAAATAAAGATTTCTCCGTGAAATCTTATGATTGTAAATTACCGGGGTTTTATCCCGAGTTGTGAAATAAAATAATCGAGAAATTGCAGTTTTAAAAGATCCCGATGAAATCTTCCGCTGTTAAACTCAATTAAATAAATACCACGGGATTTTCTGTCCCGTGGCTCCTGAAACGGGTCAAACCGGGTCAGGGCCGTGACAAGTCTCAAAAGAAGATGATGTCTTTCATGGCCGATCAGATCGCTCGGGTCATGCCAAGAATCTTCACTGAGCTTCAAGGATTAAACACTCCGCCATCCTCTGCGGACTCCAAGGCTGAGAAGCAGAAGCCTACTAAGTTCAACTACAAACATTTCATCTCTTGCAGCCCTAAGTCTTTCACGGGCAGTGATGGAGTGACTGCTATGCTCGAGTGGTTCGACAGCATCGAAGTTACCTTCATTAACAGCGAGTGCCCAGACCATCTGAAAACTAGGAGTGCGACTGGAATGTTTCAGGGCAGAGCATTGGAATGGTGGACGAATGAGAGAAACACCCGCTCAAATGAAGAAGCCTATGCTCTACCATGGGCTGAGGTGTGAGAACTAATGATGCTTGAGTTCTGCCCTCCCCATGAGCAGTTGAAGCTTGAAGAAGAATTTTGGCATCTGAAACAAGTTGGTGATGACAACCTGGCATATACTACTCGTTTTAAGCAGCTGAGTCTCATCGTTCCTCATTTGGTCTCGACTCCTAAGTGAATGATAACCAAGTACATCAACGGCCCACCGTCTGTAATGCGTGATTCTATCGAAGCAGCTCAGTTGGGAACTATCAAAGAAGTCTATCGTTTGGCAGCAAGTTTGAACAACAATCGTGTGCGTGATAAGCAGTTTGCTACCCCTGCACCTTCAAATCCTGTTAACCAAGTGACCCAGCAGCCTAGTGGCAGCAAGAACAAGAAAAGGAAGGCTCAGGGCTCGGGATGTAATGCTATTGTCCCTGCTGCTAAACCTGCTCCTACTCCTGTTGCTGCTAACCCTGCTGCCCCTGAAGCCTCATCCCAAGTGTGCAACTTGTAACTACCATCATCCTGCTGCTTCTGCATGTCGTCTGTGCACCAACTGTAATCGTTATGGTCACACGACTCCCTACTGTCGTCAAACTAACCCGGCCCCACAAGCCCAACAAGCCCCAGCTCAAGCAGCTCTTCCCGCACCTCCGCAGAACCCAAGGCCAGTCAATGCTGTTCGTGCATGCTACAAGTGTGGAGATACTACCCACCTCTGTAACCAGTGTCCTCAGCTGAACCAGGACCAGCAACCAGCCGCTCGTGGACGAGCATTCAACCTTAACGCAAATCAGGCTCGTAATGACAATGACGTTGTCAATGGTATGTTCCTTGTTAATAACCTTTATGCTTCGATTCTATTTGATACTGGCGCCGATAGAAGCTTTGTGTCCGTGGAATTTGAGTCTTTGATAAATTGTACACGCTCTAAGTTACCAGAGTCATTCTCGGTTGAGGTCGCCAATGGTAAGTCGATTCTTGTGAATTCTATCGTGCGTGATTGTTCCTTGATTCTTAACGATCACGTATTCACTATTGATCTTATACCCATGCGGTTGGGTAGTTTTGATGTTATTATCGGTATGGATTGGTTGCGTAAGAACCATGCCGAAATTGTGTGTCACGAAAAGCTTGTCCGTCTTCCCCTTCCGTCGGGTGATCTTTTACACGTCTATGGAGACCGACCTTCAAAAGGACTAAGGTTAATGTCATGCACACAAGCGAGCAGAAGCTTACGTAAACAGAACCCTGCCTTCTTGGCCCACGTGGTGGAACAAAAAGGCAAGGGGAAGAACATAAGCGACGTTCCAGTGGTGTGTGACTTCATCGATGTCTTTCCTGAAGATCTTCCTGGTCTTCCCCCTCCCAGATCTGTTGACTTTCGTATTGATCTCGTACCTGGTGCGACTCCTGTCGCCAGGGCTCCTTACCGTCTTGCACCTTCCGAGATGCAAGAGTTATCCAGCCAGCTACAAGAATTGCTCGACAAAGGTTTTATTCGTCCAAGTACCTCCCCGTGGGGTGCTCCCATTTTATTCGTCAAAAAGAAGGATGGTTCCTTCCGTATGTGTATCGATTATCGTGAACTTAATAAGCTTACCGTGAAGAATCGTTATCCGTTACCCCGTATTGATGATCTGTTTGATCAACTACAAGGCGCCTCCTGTTTCTCGAAGATTGACCTACGTTCTGGATATCATCAACTACGTGTCCTCGAATATGATATTCCTAAAACAGCATTCCGTACTCGATATGGGCACTACGAGTTCGTAGTCATGCCTTTTGGCTTGACCAACGCACCTGCAGTGTTCATGGACCTTATGAACCGTGTGTGTAAACCCTATTTGGATCGCTTTGTGATAGTCTTTATTGATGATATTCTCATCTATTCTAAATCTAAGGCTGATTATGCTCGCCACCTACCTCTTATGCTGGAACTTTTACGTGGTGAACGTCTATATGCTAAATTTTCTAAGTGTGAATTTTGGATTGACGAAGTGCAGTTTCTTGGTCATATTGTTAGTAGTCAGGGTATTCATGTTGACCCTTCGAAAATTGAGGCCGTGAAGAATTGGTGCACACCCAAATCTGTGTCTGAGATTCGTTCTTTTCTAGGATTGGCGGGTTATTACCGCCGATTCATCGCGAATTTCTCTAAAATCGTTGTTCCTCTTACTACGCTAACCCAAAAGGAGAGGCCTTTTGTTTGGGGTCCCGAGCAAGAGAACTCCGTCCAAACCCTTAAAAATCTTTTGTGTAATGCCCCTGTGTTAACTCTACCTGATGGCAACGACGATTTTGTGGTATATTGTGATGCCTCGAACCATGGGTTGGGCTGTGTGCTCATGCAACGGGACAAGGTTATTGCTTATGCCTCTCGTCAGCTCAAGGTGCATGAGAAAAACTATACTACTCACGATCTGGAGCTTGGTGCAGTTGTTTTTGCGTTAAAGATCTGGCGACACTACCTTTATGGTACTAAGTGTGTGGTTTTCACCGACCATAGGAGCCTTCAACATATCTTTGACCAGAAAGAACTAAACATGCGACAGAGGCGATGGGTGGAGTTGCTAAACGACTACGACTGCGAAATTCGCTACCATCCTGGTAAGGCAAACGTAGTGGCCGACGCTCTTAGTCGTAAAACCCATGTTAAGTCTATCCGTATCTCCAATGACCTCCATGCTTGTATCCGAGAGGCCCAATATTCATCAGTCAACGAAGGTAGTATAATCGAGGAAGTCCATGGTGCCCGTATTGACCAGTTGGTAACAAAACCCGATGGACTCTAGTACTACCTCAATCGCATCTGGGTGCCAGACCGCAATAATCTCCGTGAGCTCATTATGACTGAGGCTCACAAGTCCCATTACTCTATCCATCCAGGTGCCGACAAGATGTACCAGGATCTGCGTACAACTTATTGGTGGCCTGGCATGAAGAGGGACATTGCTATCTATGTGTCTAAGTGCCTTACCTGCTTGAAGGTAAAGGCTGAACACCAGCGTCCTTCAGGACTCTTGGAACAACCTAAAATCCCTGTCTGGAAATGGGATAGCATTGCTATGGACTTTATTACCAAACTACCCCGTACCTCTAAAGGTCACGATAGTATCTGGGTGATTATTGATCGTCTGACCAAATCTGCTCACTTCCTTCCTATTCGAGAAGACTTTAGAGTGAAGAGACTTGCTCGAATCTATACCGACGAAATCATAAGCCGTCATGGCGTACCCCTTGACATAATCTCGGACCGTGATGGTCGTTTTACTTCACGTCTTTGGCAAACGTTTCAATCCGCTATGGGAACGCACTTGAATCTTAGCACGACCTTTCATCCTCAGACGGATGGTCAGACCGAGCGTACTATTCAGACCCTCGAGGATATGCTTCGTTCTTATGTCAATGACTTTGGTGGTAACTGGGATGTACATTTACCATTGATAGAATTCTCTTACAACAATAGCTACCATTCCAGTATTCAGATGGCTCCTTTCGAAGCTTTATATGGGCGAAAATGCCGATCTCCTCTCAGCTGGCATGAGGTTGGGGAAAAGCAGTTCACCGGCCCTGAGATTGTTCAAGAGACAACGGATAAAATTCTTCAGATCCGTGATAACTTGATCAAGGCTAGGAACAGACAAAAGGGCTATGCTGATAATAGGCGGAAGCCTCTGGAATTTGTTATTGGTGACCGAGTTCTACTCAAGGTATCTCCCTGGAAAGGAGTAGTTTGTTTCGGAAAGAAGGGAAAGCTTGCGCCTCGTTATGTGGGTCCTTTCGTGATACTTGAAAGGATCGGTAAGGTAGCATACCGACTCGACTTGCCACAAGAGCTAAACAACGTGCATCCAGTGTTCCACGTGTCCAATCTGCGAAAATGTCTAGCCGATGAGGGACTACAAGTTCCTCTAGAAGACTTGCAAATAAACGAAGCTATTCAGTTTGTGGAGAAATCGGTCGAAATCATGGATCAGACTGTCAAGCTTTTGAGGCGTAGCAAAATCCCCATTGTTAAGGTTCGATGGGAAGGAAAGCGTGGCGCTGAATTTACTTGGGAGTTGAAAAGTGATATGAAGGCCAAGTACCCGCATCTCTTTGAACAGTCTTCTTCTAAGATTTCGGGGACGAAATCTCCTAAAGGAGGGGAGACTGTAACGCCCAGCGCCCCTAAACTTTAGGCAGTTGGCAAGATCAGTCCCTGAACTCCTATAAATTGTTAATCTTAGACCTTGTGGTTATGTAATGTTGACACTTTGGAAATTCTGGTGTGAACCTTATTATTATGATGCTTGACTTTTGGAACATAAACTATGAGACTTGATACAGATACTAGACTCTTGATGCTTGACCCATGATGCTTAATCTAGATACTTGAATCTTCATGATTTAAACGAGATACTTGATCCTTTATACTATGAAAACTAGATTCTTATTGTTGATACTAGATACTTGGACTCTTGATACTTAGACACTTGATTCTTGAGCAACGCTGACTCTTGACCCTTGAAACTTAAACTGGTACTTGACTCCTTAGACTCGTGAAGCTTGATTCTTGGTTAAACGAGAGACTGGAGCCTTGGCACTGGCGGAATCTATGAAACCGTGAGACTTCGGTGCTTATGATGTAGTCTAATTAATAAAAATACTTTACCAATCTATCGCAACGCTTAACGATCGGAACGTCAAAACTCAACTCGTCGTAGGTGTTCGGTTGGATTGCCATCCAGCCGGATAGCCATCCGGTCGGATAGCCATTTGGCCGAACAACCATCCGAGCCGAACCACTTCACCTCCTTTCTCCCCTTCACCTATAAATAGGCTGTTACATCACTATTTCAAGTGATGTGACAACTCTGACCGAACCAGACGCACGCGCACGCTATTTCTTCATTTTCTCATCGATTTCGGTACGTTTCAAGACTAGATTCTTGTACTTTCTTACTCTACGCATCGTTCTCTACGTGATTCTCATTTAAAATCACACTTTTCACCGTGAAATCTCTCAGATCTGAGTTCTTGAGGATGATGTCATCATGGTGGTTTGTACAAACTACCATGTGATGTCATTCTAAGCAAGATATAGCTCGGATCTAAGGTATTTCATACGTTTTTACATTAAATCTAAGTTAAAACTATACTTTTCATATAAGACTTGGGTCGTCCTTCATCTTTTCTTCAAATTTCTGAATTATTCCAGTGATAAACGTAACTAAACGGGCTGTAGACTTGATCGGTGGTCTAGAGTTGGTTTAGGAACGGATTGTTCACTGATTAAGACGTTCACGGGATGGATTCCGGCAGAAACCGTCGCTAACAGACCACTGATTGGACTGGGGTGGTTCCCGACCAACCAGAATGGCTGTTAAACGATAAGTTACTGCTGTCTCAGTACGTGTCGTGACGTCACCATTAACTTTCAGAACTTAGAAACTTCATGAAATTGGTAAACAAGAACAATAAGGCCAGCCGATCGGACAGCAATCCGATCGGACAGCCATATTCACATAAGGCCAGCCGATCGGACAGCAATCCAATCGGACAACCTTATCCACATTAGGCTAGCCGATCGGACAGCCATCCGATCGGTCAGCCGTTCATCTCTAAAAAGGCCAGCCGATCGGACAGCCATCCGATCGGACAGCCTCTCCTGTTTACACCAAGTGGCAACCCGATCGGACAGCCATTGTCATCGAACTCTTAAGGTCATCCGACCGACTGTCCATCCGATCGGACAGTCATCCGATCGGACAACCATCCGACCCATTGACCTGTTAACTCCTTTATTCAACCTCGTTATGCTGCTCGACTCTTACCCTGTTGAAATCTAATAAGGCTAATCTCAAAAGAGCTCCCTTTGATCCAATAACAGTTGTGACTGTTAAGCAATCACTGTGAGTATACTTGATGCGTGCAAAATGCAACATATAAATTACATCAATTGTGGCATAAAACTAACCCTTTTTAGTACTAATGTTGGAAAAAGTGTGTTTTTGTCTTCCTTTTGTATTTTCAGGATTAAATGAGCTCAAATTAACAAAAGAAGCAAAAAGACAGCTAAATCTAACATAAATACAAGAAAAGGAACAAACGTGGCATGCCCGACCTCCCCGAAAGCATCTTCCCAAGCAAAACAAGAGAGCAGAAGGCTGAACACGCCCCGTGCTCAGTGAGCACGGGGGCGTGCCCAAGTGTCAGCATAAAAGACAAAGTTGTAGAAGCTTCCATCGCCCACCACGGGGCCGTGCTCAGCGGACACGAGGTCGTGCTCAACTATAAGATTCGCAGAATCTAGGCAAATCTTGATAGTACAGATATGCTTCTGCACACGGGGTCATGCCCAGCGGACACGGGGCCGTGGTCAACTAATAAAGACAAGAGCAATTAATGAAGAAAGAGAAGGATGTGGACACGGGGCCGTTCCCACTGGACACGGGTCCGTGCCCGAGCTTCTGTTCAACCTATAAATAGGAGTGCTTGGTTCAAGCTCAAACCATCCCTTGGCACACCACCTCTCTCACACTTCACCCACCACCCACCACCACCATAACACCATCATCCACCACCATCATCCATTGTCCATCGTAGAGTGTGTGAGTCGTCTCGGGATCCAAGATTGATCGTAAGAGTTCTTGAAAATCAAGGCCATGTTTGCTTAAGTCTCTTACATCACTTGGTGAAGATAAAGTGTCTAGTGTAATACTTTTTATTTTTAATCTTTTCGCACTTTTTAATTGGTTATGTATTAATGACTTTAATAACTAGTTTCTTATGTTGAAGGTGATTCTTCCTTATCGTTTGTCCGTGGTGTCTTGGCATTATTTTACTGTCTATATAAAATAAAAGATTTTCACCATTCATATCTCCACGGTCTATATGGAGGTATGTTGGCTACCTGGTCGGGGGTTAAGGGAACGGTTTGGTAAGAGTCTTGCCATTGTTCAGTGTATAGATCCTGCAAAGGACCTGGGTCAAATTTAGTAGGACCTCCTTCAATACTTAACGGTATTGGATGGCGGGGGTCCAAACTCTTTGACCCCCTCATAAGTTAAACTACTATTAATACTTTAACCCGGCTATTTAGGACTGTATCCCTGCTGACTCAGACTACTTAGCCGAGGGTAACGTCACCTTCAAAAGAGGGGCCTACCACAATATGCATTAATAACTTAATTAATTATCTTTCAATAATCCGACCCTTTAGGATTGTATCCTTGCTGACTCAAACTACTGGGTTGAGGGTAACGTCACCTCCAAAAGAGGGGCCTACTACAATAACTAAGATAATCTCTTAAATAGTGCAAAAGTGCGGAAATAATCAAAGGTTACACTAAACACGAGTCGGAGCCAAGTGATTCATCTTGTCTATCTGTTTTATTTTTCAGCATTTTAGTTAGTTTTTATTTTCTTAGTTTAAAACATTTTTCTAAACTTTTGATTTGATTAGACGTTGAGGATAAACCGGTACTAAAAGCTCTTGTGTCCTTGGACGACCTCGGTATCTTACCAACACTATACTACGCTCACGATGGGTGCACCTGCCCATATGTGTGTTTAGTGTTAGTAAATATCGTGTTTTATAAATTTAAAACTTGGCTAAAGAAAGTGTAAAAGGGCTTAAAATATACTTAAACCTACATATACACCTAACGCACATCAATACTCGATCCCCTTTTTACTTTAAACTTTTGGGGTGTAACATGTATTCTATGAAACTTAAACTTGAATCTTTGAAACTTATACCCAATCCTATGTGTTTGTGAAACTTATGATACTTGATTCTTGACTCTTTGTGCTACGTGACGTTTAATCCAGAGTGTGTAGTTCCGCCTTAACAATAGTAGCGCTATAGGAGTAATGCACCTCCCCGTTAGTCTTTGGGGTATTGTTAGGAGGAGACATATAACCTCCCGTTAGACTTTGGGAAAGGCACTTAACGCATTGGAAACTTGGGCTATCACTGCGTGGACTGCGACACTAGCACGGCTGAAACTATTTTATTTGCTTATACTATGGATATGAGTGATTTTAACCTATTATTCCATTATCAAACTTGTATACTCGCCAATACTTTTGTATTGATATTTTAATACATGTTGCAGGATGATAGGATGCTTTGGAACTTTGGAAATCAAGATAGGAGATGCCTAGAAACGTCGCCTTAATAATTTAGACTTTTGAACAATTTCATTTGGTGATGTAATCTTGATGATGCTTGATTTATGCTGTTTGACAAATAGTATGAAATTTATTTAATGATTATCGAAACATTTAGTGTTATGGAAATCTCATGAGCAATCTGGACGCTTAGTGCTCGCACCCCGATGTTTCCGCCATCGGTTGGGGTGTGACATGTCTCATATGGTTCATCAGGGGGTGTGGGTAGGTTGGAGGAATGTGGGTTAATGTATTTTGGTGTGATAAGATTGTGAAACCCTAACGTATTGGGGGGGGGGGTGTTAGGATTTTGATGATGAGTTGCTACTCATCTGAGCCTTTTTCTGATCTTGGCTATGATCTGCATCCACGTTAATGGAAGGTTGAAGGGTTAATGAAAGAAAAATCTTTGGTTTATGTTAAGAAAAATAGTGTGTGAACAAATTGGATTCTTAATGGTTGTGATGATGAACACATATTCATATGAGCCTACATTTCTTTTTGAATCCAAAATCTTGACATGCTCTAGGTTTGGGTTGCATTTGAATACTGAAATACAATAACTGTTAATGCCTTTGATGATTGTTTGAGTCTTGGTTTCGTTATTCGAATTCTAATAATCTGTTTGTTGATGTTGTTTATCCTTTAGTAGTTCAAATGTAGAGATTTTGGCGGTGACGATACAAGTGTTCATGAGTTATACCATGAATGAACAATTTCCGGTTGCAGGCAATGACAAAATCCTCTGGTTCACATAGTAATCCAATTCAACCAGACTCAAATCCCCAATTCCAAACAAATAAAATCGTTCCCATAAACCTAGATCCATCTGACTCGAATCAACATCTTGCAAATTAAGGCTTCTTCAACAAATTCGGCGGTGAGGGTTTTGTTTCTGTGATGGTCGTTAGATCTATGGTGATTGTGGTTGGGTCGCAGGTCAAGAGAGTGAGGGTGAATGTGATGGGGCGGTGATGGCGGCAGATCCGGTGGTGGTTAGGTCACAGGTCAAGAGATGGAGAGGGTGAAGGTGATGGGGTGGTTATGGCGGCAGATCTGGTAGTGGTGGTGGTTAGGTCATGCGTCAAGAGATGGAGGGGGTGAAGGTGATGGGGTGATGGCAGCGACAGATCTTGGTGGCGGTGGCGGATTTGGTGGTGGTGGTGGTTGTCACGAGTAGATGTGGTACGTTACAGGTGTGGTGGTACGTTATAGGCGTGGTGGTGGTAGGTTAGGGGAAGTGGTGGCAAGCGGTGCTTCTTATGGTGGTGATAGAATGGTAAGAAAGAGAAAGAGAGCTGATGGAGAGGGAGAGTGAAAATGTGAGTAAGATTGAGAAGTTAGGTGTTGTATTTTTTTTTGAATGACAAATTTCTTTTATTCTTATTGTCTGTGGAACTTGAACCCAATACCTCCCCTCCCAAGGTGTTTAAAGGCTTTGCATTTTCCAATGGACCACCACCCCATTGGTAAGTTCGGTGTTGTATTATTTTATTTTTTTAATTTTTGTATTGAAAAGGTGAAAGGATTAATTTGCCCTCATGTGCGATTCATGTGACTTGATTTAACTAGAAAATTTACTTGGTTAGGGTCAAAGGACTTAGATTGTAATGACTTTTACAAATAAATGACTGTGACTGTTATTATTGAAGTTAAAGGTTATACATTGCAACCTGATACAAACATAAATGACGAAAATTGTAATTTACCCTAATTTAAATAATTGTCAATCAATTTGTAATTTCAAAATTTTAGTAAACCTGTCAAATTTAGAAAACTCGCTATTGTTAGGGGTGTTCTCGGTTTGGTTTAAAACCGTGAAACCATCCAAACCGCTTATTGGTTTGGTTTCACAGTCGGCTTTTATATTTAACTTTCGATCAGTCCGTTTAAAAAATTCAAACCGTAACAACCGGTTGGTTTACGGTTTATAAAAAACGGTCGTATAAAACCGAACCAGATCGTTTGATTATATATTTGAATAATTATGTTATATATGTTTGATTTTTTATATAGTACTTGGTCGCCTAATACCCAACCTTACGACCTTTAATAGCTCGTTTGTGGTTTGTTGTGTAATCCTTAATCTTTTAAGCTTAATACATTCCTAGTAGTCTAATTTCGTCTACTTCTTGGCTAAGTTCTCTCCTCTTAGTGATAAAGGTTGTGACCATACTTATCAGTTTTATGTAATCTTTCTTACGTTAAGCGACTAAGCGACTAAGCGTTAAGTTTTATGTCTCGGATTTTATGCATTTTATTTAAAGGCCAATAAAGCCCAAACCTTCATACCAAGAATGTTAAAGTTGCTAATGAGTTGGTTGATAAAATGTATGAGGTATCTTTACTTGCTCCATTACTTTTTTTTATTCTGTTGTATTATTTTGATGAGTGGAGATACAATAGGAAGTTTATTTTGCTAGGAAGGCTAGAAAGTAATCTTGACCATCAATTTGATTAATCAATGGCTGAGATTAAATGGGTGAAATTGAACAAGAAAAAAAAGGCGCGTGAGTTAGTTTGAGGGTATTCTAGTCCATTCAAATCAATAGTTTCTCTCTCCTCCAATTCCCCATCGTTTTTTAATTGTTAATAACTTTTTCATACGACAATATTTTTTTTTATAAAAATTACACCATAAAAACGAGCATTTTTTTATCTTTAAAACGAGCACACTATTGCTATACTTTTGAAAAAAAATTTCGAAAACCCAGATGCGTAAAACGCAATGGATAGAACAACACACTATAACCCAGGTTCTAAAACGCAATACGTTTTAACATGGTCATGTTTATGTTTTAACATGGTCATGTCTTTGTTCCAACATGATCATGCTTCCCTTTTAACATGATCATGTTCTTTGATGTTATTTTACACTCCAGTTCTAAAACGCAATGAAACCCAAAATCAATATTTTGCACTACATATTCTAAAAAGCAATGAAGTTTTAACATGGTCATGTTCATGTTTTAACATGGTCATGCTTTTGTTTCAACATGACCATGCTTTTATTTTGGCATGATCATGTTCTTTGCACCTTAGATTGTAAAACGCAATGAAACTAAAAATCAATATTTTGCACAATGGAGTTTTAACATGGCCATGTTTAAGTTTTAACATGGTCATGCTTTTGTTCCAACATGACCATGCTTCTATTTTAGCATGATCATGTTCTTTGCTTGTAAAACGCAATGAAACCAAAAATCAATATTTTGCACTATAGTTCTAAAAAGCAATTAAGTTTTAACATGGCCATGTTTATGTTTTAACATGATCATGCTTTTGTTCCAACATGACCATGCTTCTGTTTTGGCATGATCATGTTCTTTGCACCTCAGGTTGTAAAACGCAATGAAAACAAAAATAAATATTTTGCACTGTAGATTCTAAAAAGCAATGGAGTTTTAACATGGCCATGTTTATGCTTTAACATGGCCATGCTTTTGTTCCAACATGACCATGCTTCTATTTTAGCATGATCATGTTATTTGCTTGTAAAACGCAATAAAACTAAAAATCAATATCAATGAAGTTTTAACATGGCCATGCTTTTGTTCCAACATGACCATGTTTCTACATGTTCTTTACACTCCAAGTTGTAAGACGCAATGAAACCAAAATTAAAATTTTATACTACAGGTTCTAAAAAGCAATTGAGTTTTAACATAGGTTCTAAAAAGTAATGTAGTTTTAACATGGGTATGCCTTAGTTCCAACATGATCATGCCTCTGTCCAAGCATCATCATGTTCTTTGCACTGCAGGTTCTAAAACGCAATGAGTTTTAACGTGGTCATACATTTGTTCCAACATGATCATGCTTCTATTTTAGCATGGTCATGTCTCTATTTTAACATCCAGAAGAACAAAATGAAAAGAACTCTAACTAAAACATAATGATGTGAAAAACGCAATTGAGGTTTGATAACTAAAACGCAATGAAAATAAAATATAACATAACTTACAAAAGAACTCTGATTAACGACGGTGGACGGAAAAAGAACTCTGATACACCGTGGGGAAACTGGTGGCGGTGGAGCGGTGGCGGTGGATGGTGGAATGATGGTGTCAGATCTGAAAAACCCAACAGGTGGTTGAAGGTGGTGGTTTCAGATCTAGTTTCCGGCAAGATGGTGGCGATCGTAGGTCGTAGTGGTGGTGGAGGTGGTGGTGGTGGTTGTGATGTGGTAGTTTATAGTTTTGAAAATGGTGGATTTGAGTATACGGGTAAGAGAAATGAATTGCAGATGCTGGGTTTTTTTTTGAAGATGGTGAGTTTTGACCAAAACGCCCCTCCTTATGTTTTTCATCTTTGCCACATGTCATCCTCTTATTGCTTCCTATCCTTCCTAGCGAAATTAATCTTCCTATTTGATCTTTTCCCTTATTTTGATTAATTAAAGCATTTTTAAATAATTATAACAGTTTTTATAAGGTATCAATAGCTCGAATAAAGTGAATAACCGTCCTCTATGTGGTGAGAATATTGAAAAGAGATTGAAGAAACGGATCCAAAATTTAAAATAAAAAATCATCTTTAAAGGTTTTTTTTTTTTTAATAATTTAGGACTTGGGTTAACCCAATGGCAAAAGGCGACTCCATACGCCCGTGACTGCACATAGTGCTGGGAAGCCCAAGCCCACCATCTCCAGTTCCGGGAAAGACCCATCATCCGAAGGCCCACTGCGGTAAAACACGGTTAGGATCAGATTCAAACTTGAGATCTATGATCTCAAACCCAAATTTTCACTTCCCCTCCAATACCAATTGAGCTATAGCGCATTGGCGGTTATTTTGATCTAACCAAATGATTAGACTACTAATATACATAAATACGGTTATTCATAATGTTTAAAACAATTTTTTGATTTAATAATAAACTTTTCACATTTGGGTTTTTTTTCATAAAAGCTTGCTAGTGTCACGCGTCAATTTTTATCAACAATTTAGTAAAATAAACATTTATTGTTGGAAATAAAGTTTTGTTTATAATGCATGTCATTTTCTATTTGCAGTTTGATCATTATGTTCGAACACCAAAGGTGTACGAATCTTATCTAAACTATGAGAAGACATTGAAATCGATTGATGATCTTGTGGCTGTACTTGCGTAACAAATTGTATAAAAATTGTCAAATATATGTCTTTAAACCTTTTCATTACATTTCATGCCAATATTTCACACAATATCAATCAAGAATCAAGAAACACAAGGTGAAATCACACAAAGTTGTAGCCCACTCCAAACGATTTGAGTATAAATTAAAGCCTGCGTTTTGATAGTCGAGATAACGCCATGGCACCGAGCAAGATTAAGAGTATAAACACGACGATTGCTCCAAATGATCCAATGAGTGAACCGGATGCACCTTGACAAAAGTCCCCATATTGTTGGCACACTGGTAACCAGTTTGTCGAAGTGTTTCCGTTGTGAGCTAGATATACTATTGATGCAGCCGCAGATGCCCCCGCAGTTAGAAGAGCTAGCATGACCTTTAAGAAAAAAATGATAAATGTTTAAAACGGATGACATTTTATTTTAATTTTTATTTCAATTAAGAAACTCAAAATCATGTTATTTTTTTGTATCCCTACAAGGTCTGGTACGGAATCTAGACCTGGTAGGGATACAATGATTTCGTATTGTATATCAATGTCTTATTACTGTGTCGAGGATAATCAAGAGTATTCTAGTTCCTCTCGCCACGCTCCTCATTATGTGAACAATGGATAACGGGATTGTGAGAACAAAATACGCACATACGATCGCGTTCACAATCACAAACAACCTGAATAAAAGACAATAGTTTTAAAATCCATATTTTAAACATTTGTTGCTAGAATTTATGTAATAACTGATGAAATTATAAATAAAAAAAGGTAAAAAAATTACTAGACACGATATATGTACTAGGCTATGTGGTAAAACTTTCCTGAAAGATCTAAAATCGTCATATTCTGCGCTGAATTGCACAAACCGAGTGAAGAAAGGTAGCGTTTGTTCGTTAGTTCCCATGGCAATGGCGGCACCCATAGTACCCGCAATGCCAACAAGGCGCAATACAAGATCTATCACGGAAATCCCTTTGTTTGAACGGATTGGCACCGGGGCCTTGGATGTATTGCCCTCTTCCAATCGTGTGGCCTTCATCATTTTTGGTTTTCCGCTCTTTTTACTATTAAAAGGACTATGCAACCTCAGGAAATGTTGTAAGATGGTATTGAAATTGTTTTGAGAAAATGTGAGGGGAAGTGTGAAATTTTATAGCACATAAACATAGTTGAGTTGGTATAGGATTTATTAAACATGAGTTGCTAGTTGTCTTGGGTTTTTTTTGGCTTTGGTCACTACCATAACCTGCTCAACTTTGGGCACCAACTTCCTACTCCTACTCCATCAATTCATCCATTTCTTGAACTTTTTGCTTGAATTTTAAGAACTACTCTAAAACCTTTTTTTGCTTGAATTTTAAGAACTACTCTAAAATCTTTTAGATAATAATAGATATAATGAAAAATGTAACATATATATTTATATGTTATTATTTGCTCATTAAGTTGTACAATTTGATGAAATCAATTAAATAACCATTTTGACCCTTAAAATGACCCAAACACCCAATTGACATAAAAATATTATCCATTACCCAATTGACCAAAAGTACATCTGAATTTACATAGGGTACAACAACACCAAACCCACTTCTCACTTTTATCCCTTCTAACTTAATTCAAATCTTTGGTACCATGAACATCAAATCTTTGGAAGAAGCAAGCTAAATCATGTCTATTATACATTTACACTCTTCAAAACTTCTCTTTTGGCATCAACAACAACATCAAAGATTCAAAGACAACCTTTTTTCAGCTCCGGTGAAATTTATGCAACCAAACAGAACCAACCAAATGATGTCACGTGTCCATAAAAATCATATTTTCGGGACCGTAGTAAAAGTTCCACAGAAAAGTACAGATTCTTATAGTTTTGATCCAAATCGCAAGATTTTCCTTTTAATTGGATGTAATTTTATAAAAGGTGTGTAAGTATTTTAAATGTTACCTAAATATTTTAAATATGAATATAATCAAATATAGTTAGTTAATTTTCAAAACACACGTCTCACAAACTTCATGATTGTGGTCCATTAAATCGAATAGCCACGTAAATGTCTGATTTTTTTTTTTTTTTGAACAAAAATACTATTCTTACTCTATTTTGGTTACATGTTATGGACACTCAGCCCACTTCGATAATGGGTTACATAATGTTTAACAAATGAGTCAATGACAATACCGTAGTTAATCAATAATAATTAAACTTAAATAATTTTGAGAAAAATGCCAAAATAGTCTCAGAGTTTATGTTACTTTTGCCACTTTAGTTCAGAAATGAATTTTTTTTTATCTGGGTCTCTGAGGTTTCATTTTTTGTCATTTCCATCCAATTGTCAAAGTGTGTTAGAAATTTCAGCTCTTTTTGTCGTTTTCCTCATTCAAATGATGGAGTTCAGACATAAAATGACGATTATACCTTCCATTTAAATGAGGAAAACGACAAAATTGACAGAAATTTCTAACCCACTTTGCCAATTGGATGAAAATGACAACAAAAATGAAACCTAAAGTATCAAAATACGAAAACTTTTATTTTTAAACTCAAGTGATAAAAGTTATCTAAACTCAGGGGCTGTTTGTTTACATCTGAATGACTCCATTAAGAGGCAAGCCTCTGAATCGGCCGGAGGCTAGGCTGTTTGGTTCACAAAAACTTCACCTCTTAATGGAACCATTCAGCTACTTTTCACATCTGAATGAAACATTTGACACTCATACCCCTTGCCCTAACAAAACAAACATCCGCCTCTTCTCCTCAATACACAGCGACACCATATTTCTCCTCCACAGCCCCCATTATCTCCTCCACTCCTCCACAACTCCGCCGCCCATCTCCTCTCCATAGCCCCATCTCCTCGTCGACAACCCCATCTCCTCCATAATCCACCGCCACTCCTCCACAATCCACCAGCCTCCTCCTCCACAGCCGCCCTCCACATCGTCGGCCTCCACCACAGCCCCATCTCCTCCACAATCCGTCGCCACTCCTCCATGCTACTGTTTCAGTTCAATCTCTGCCGACGACGACTACCTGTAAGTGTCTGACCTTATGTTCCATCTTTTACATTAAATTGATGCCCTAGGGTTTCATCGTATGTGCAAGCAGTGGCGGACCCAGGAATTTTTCCGTGGGGGTGCGGAACATTTTTAAAAATTTTAGACCCTAGGTATATAAGTAAAAAAATCGGTTCGTATCGGGTCGGGTCAGGTCATGTAAAACAAACGAACATCAAACTAAATTTATATAATCATAAAAAACATGTCAAACCTTGTTACAAACATAATTAAAACGTCGACGCCCTACGAGTTTTCATTTTTTGAAATCTATCCAAAACATCATCTAAAGCTAATTTCATAAGCAATTCTTTCTCTATATAACATAAGTTAATCGCTCCATAACATAATGTTTCAATTTTAATTTTCAACTATTCAAGCCCTAGAAATCATAACGTAAGTTGTAATCACCCTAAAAATATATAAACAACATAATCACCCTAAAAATCATCTAAACAACCATAAACAACGTCAAAACACACAAAATTTCAAACCTATTTAACAACTTTATTACCCATTTTTTCTCCTATAATATCAACCAAAATCATCAAAATAACAAAGAAACTTACCCGTGTTCGGATTCCGGTTAGATTTGGTGTCGAACGACGGTGGTATGGTGGCTGATTACGGTGGTCGCCGGCTGCTGGACTGTTGTCGCTGGGTGATGTTGTCCGTTGGCAGTGCAGGGACGCAAGAGAGAGAGAGAGAGAGCGGGATAGAATTTCTAAAGGTTTTGGGCTTTAATTATTTTATTATAGTTTGAAATATTGTTGGGTTTGGTTAATGGGCTAAGACTTAGTGGGCTAGCTAGTTAGGAATTATAAGTGGGTAAAGGTATGGGTATTTGAGTTTAGTTGGTTAGGTATTAAAAGTTATATAATTTAGGTAGTATATTTTTTTTTAAAAATAAGAGTTTACTAAAAAAATTTAAAATATAAATTGATAACACTTTTTACCTAAGGGGTGCGGACGAAAAATTTCAAAGGGTGCGGTCAAAAATTCCAAGGGGTGCGGACGGGATTTTCGACGGAATTTAGCGCTATTTTTTTTTTCCCCGGGGGTGCGCCCGCCCACCTTGGGGTGGGCTTGGGTCCGCCCCTGTGTGCAAGTTGTAGGATACTGGATATCGTCATTTATTATTAGATGTGAAATCTGAAATTAGGTATGTGCGAGTTGTAGGATACTGGATATCGTTGTTTAGCACAATAGTTCAGAGGGGTAAAAATGTCATTTTACACAGTCATTCAAGGGTGCAACCAAACAACACTTTAGTGGTTCAGAGTCTCTTAACCATTCAGACCTCTTAATCATTCAGCTCTTACTGATTCAGATGTTGCCAAACAACCCCTCACTCAGGCAGGGGCGCAACTTCCTTGGGGCGGGAGGGGGCGCCCGCCCCCCTCCCTCCTGAACTTTTTGACGCGTAGTGTTATGAACAATACCTTCGTATAGAAATTTTTAGGAATATACGTTTTCGCCCCCTCGGAATTGGGAAAAATCGACCCCAAGCTTCGCCAATGCACTCAGGAGTCAGGACCATTTAGACATAATAATTTTTGTTATTCAAAACATGTTATGGACATAGAGCCCACTTCGGTAATGGGCTAGATAAGATCTCAACTCGATTTGACAATACCTTATTTAATAAATAATTATATTTAATAATATCTTTCAAAAAATATATAAAACCGTGTCTGAACAAAATCTCTATCACCCGTCATCAAACAAATCTTGATTTCAATCTGCGAATTTCTCTCAATTCATCGACTCAGGTAACAAGTCAAACCATAAATTCAACTTCTTGTTCTTCAAATGAATTAAATCTACTTCTTTTCAAGATTTCTTGTGTGGATCGATACTTGCTACTTAGATCTTTAACAATAGACTTAAATTAGGTTCTATACTTCTTGTATTAATGATTCAATTATATCGATATACATACATATCACTGTTTGTTTTATGTATGGACTTGTTTAATCCATCAATCGATGAAGTGGGCACTTCATTTCTTGAATTAATAACAACTCAATTCACTTAAAGACTCCAACTTTCGAATTTCTGTGTGATTATTTTTTGTGGGTGTTTGATTTTATTTTGCATAAATTGTGGGTTATGTCTAGATCTTGCTTTTATTCTTGCAAATGATTTTGTGTGGATTAGAAACCCTAGATATTAGCATTGGGGATCTGGGTTCATGGTAAGATCAGTTTGATTGAAAGAATCTGAGATGGATCTTGATTTTTATACAATTGGTTATCGAGTTTTGAAACCGATGATTGTTATAAGCAATTGAGCATGGGATCAAGGATTCTTTCATGTGTTAAATGTTTTTTTTTGGGTATTAATAGTTGCTAAATGCTTGTGTTTTTTTTATAGGTTTTAGTCAAACATAGTAAGCAACAAATGTCTGAAACAAATGATGGCAACCCCATGCCCTCAAAGGAGCAAGAGGTAGTATATATATACTCAAAACATTATATTTTAGTTCTTTTTTATAGATCGGAAAACAAACGATATACGTTCTTGATGTGTTATGTAGGAAGCAGTAATCAAGAAAAAGTATGGAGGGTTGTTACCGAAGAAAAACCCGTTAATCTCGAAGGTAAAAAAATGCTTTTTTTTTTTTTTTTTACGTTTGCTTGTGTTGGGAAGAAAAACGGGTTATAAATTTTAGGTTTTGACATCTTTCTTGGTCGATCTTGCACAGGATCATGACCGGGCTTTCTTTGATTCCGCTGATTGGGCACTTGGAAAGGTAACTAATCGAACTTTTTTTTTAATTTTATAACCGTGAGAACCATCAATAGTCTGCTAACCAATGGGATGAGATCAAACGAAACTTGCGTTGAGCAGGCGGCCTTCAAGGGTTTATAGATCTTGAAGATTAATAATTTCATAATAAGATCCTAATCAACATTATAAACATCGTGTTTTTCCACGGTTTATAGAGATTAAGATTCTATAAGTGCATTATGGAGGCTAAACATTGTTATTATTTTCTGTATCAGCAAGGACAGAAGGCCAAAGGACCGTTAGAAGCACTCCGCCCCAAATTACAGGTATTTGATACCTTCTTCTTTGCCCATTTATATGAAAGTAATGTATTTAAACTGTTAACAAACCGATACTCCGTAAAAGACTTTAATCATGGTCATATGATTGTCGAAATAATTGAAAAACGATCATTTTGAAACATAAACGAAATTCATTTGTTCCTAATGAGTTTGGCTTTTTTGTTTAATCAGCCAACACCGCAACAACAATCGCGTTCAAGGCGCTCAGCTTATGCCCCCGCAGGTGAAGGCGAAGGTATTACAATCGGATCTTTAAACAAACTAGTTTTAGTTATTAAAACAATTTTTTTTTTCATATTTTTGGTATGTATTTTGTTTCTTGACAGTTGATGGTGGGAACGCTGATGTGGATAACGACGAAAAAGATCAAGAAACCGCCCGAGCCGATTGATTTAGTTATTTCAAGTCTTGTGATGCATAACATTACTAGCATAAATCATATTGTTGCATCTTTGGGAACCATTGGTCTTGTTGGTGATTACCATAAACCATATTGTTGTATCGTTGAGAGTTTTACCATCGGGCAAAGGGGCAATGCTTTATGTTGAAACAGTGTTGGATTCGTTTCATTTTCTCAGATCGTCTTCTATGTATGCGGGTTATCTTTCATGTGTTTTAATATGTTTTTAATAGTATATTTCTGAATGTTTCATACATATTTGACCATGTCAAAACAAATCACTCATTTAACCAGTTTGTGAAGCTGCTCTCATTCAAGAAATGCCATGTTGTTACTTAACCGGTATCGGTTTAACAAGATTCTGTTCTTGTAGAGTGACACAAGTAATAAAATACAGGTCCATCGGGTCGATTGACCATTGGGTATTCAATAACAATATCTGGTTCAGGTAAAAAGTCATCGAGTTCCCTTGATAGTAACGCAAACGGTTTATATAGTTTGATTGGGGGGGGGGGGGGGGGGGGGTTTAAAACTTGTTATCTAGCTCTAGTTTTAGATTTACAACTTGGTATGTTTATGGACCAGTTTGACAAAAAAAAAATCTAGTCTGGATCACTAACTACGGATTTGGAAAACGACAAACCAAACTGATGGTGCTAGTTGGTTGGGTAAGCTGAACCGACTTCCAAACGGATCCCTTTTGACTGTTTGAACCGATTTTTTAAAATATAATTGCTAAATCCTTGAATTTGTATTAAATATTTCACAACAATCGTACCTAGTAAATCGCACAAGTAGAAAAACTATTAGTAGTGTTTGCGGAAGGTAGGATGTAGACAAACATTCCCTCTGCATGTGAAGCTAAAAGAAGAGGTGACTGAGTAACATAGTAAAATAGCAACATATATAACATCATAAAACAACATATAGACACGTATAATCTCATACAAACTCCACATAAAATCTATGGAAAAATATAAATCCATAAAACTGTATATAAAAGGATGATGCTGAAGAATAGGATTTATTTTCTGAATTTGTCACAACAATACATTTTAATCTACAGGGCTAGTGACTGGTGGTAGTGGTGCACAAAAAACCCGGACCCGGACTCGAAAAAAAAACCCGGAACCGGGTATTATAAAACCCGGGTTTTTTATACCCGAACCCGAACCCGACCCTACCCGTAGGGTAGGGACCGGGTATGCATATTTGATCTAAAACCCGAACCCGGAACCGGTTTTTTTTATACCCGGTTTATACCCGAAACCCGGTTTTATAAATACCCGAACCCGAACCCGGAACCGGGTTTTATAAATACCCGGAACCGGTTTTTAAAAAAACCCGATTTTGATGTAATCTTGTTTAATTATGTATGCATTAAGACTTCTAGTTCTTATGATTTAACAAAATTATGTATGCACTTTGATGTAATCTTGTTTAATTATTAGGTTTCTAATGATATTTGCCACCGCTACTTAATTATTTAGTATATTTCATTACAAGTGGAAACAAATATGCCAATATATGTTGGCCCTTCAATTTTCTTTGTTTGTTTAATATCATTATTAGTTTTTGTATTTAATAAATTGTGCCTCTGTTTATAAAGTTCAAGAATAACCACATGAAGAACTATAAATTATGCCTCTGTTTATAAAACCCGGGTATTATAATACCCTATTTCCGGGTTCGGGTCCGGTTCGGGTATTCATCGGGTAGGGTTCGGGTATGCATCGGGTTGGGAAAAAACCCGCACCGGGTTGGTTTAAAACTTGTTATCTAGCTCTAGTTTTAGATTTACAACTTGGTATGTTTATGGACCAGTTTGACAAAAAAAAATCTAGTCTGGATCACTAACTACGGATTTGGAAAACGACAAACCAAACTGATGGTGCTAGTTGGTTGGGTAAGCTGAACCGACTTCCAAACGGATCCCTTTTGACTGTTTGAACCGATTTTTTAAAATATAATTGCTAAATCCTTGAATTTGTATTAAATATTTCACAACAATCGTACCTAGTAAATCGCACAAGTAGAAAAACTATTAGTAGTGTTTGCGGAAGGTAGGATGTAGACAAACATTCCCTCTGCATGTGAAGCTAAAAGAAGAGGTGACTGAGTAACATAGTAAAATAGCAACATATATAACATCATAAAACAACATATAGACACGTATAATCTCATACAAACTCCACATAAAATCTATGGAAAAATATAAATCCATAAAACTGTATATAAAAGGATGATGCTGAAGAATAGGATTTATTTTCTGAATTTGTCACAACAATACATTTTAATCTACAGGGCTAGTGACTGGTGGTAGTGGTGCACAAAAAACCCGGACCCGGACCCGAAAAAAAAACCCGGAACCGGGTATTATAAAACCCGGGTTTTTTATACCCGAACCCGAACCCGACCCTACCCGTAGGGTAGGGACCGGGTATGCATATTTGATCTAAAACCCGAACCCGGAACCGGTTTTTTTTATACCCGGTTTATACCCGAAACCCGGTTTTATAAATACCCGAACCCGGAACCGGGTTTTATAAATACCCGGACCCGGTTTTTAAAAAAACCCGATTTTGATGTAATCTTGTTTAATTATGTATGCATTAAGACTTCTAGTTCTTATGATTTAACAAAATTATGTATGCACTTTGATGTAATCTTGTTTAATTATTAGGTTTCTAATGATATTTGCCACCGCTACTTAATTATTTAGTATATTTCATTACAAGTGGAAACAAATATGCCAATATATGTTGGCCCTTCAATTTTCTTTGTTTGTTTAATATCATTATTAGTTTTTGTATTTAATAAATTGTGCCTCTGTTTATAAAGTTCAAGAATAACCACATGAAGAACTATAAATTGTGCCTCTGTTTATAAATTGTGCCTCTGTTTATCAATAGATTTGATGTCTATGTGTGAGAGTTATGTTTGATACATTTTATAAGCATAGTTCCGGTCGGGTTTTTTTAATACCCGGTGCGGGTTTTTTCCCAACCCGATGCATACCCGAACCCTACCCGATGAATACCCGAACCGGACCCGAACCCGGAAATAGGGTATTATAATACCCGGGTTTTATAAAACCCGACCCGAACCCTACCCGAACCCGGGTATATAGGGTATACATTTTTGGTAGAGAACCCGGACCCGGACCCGACCCGGTTTTTAAAAAAACCCGATTTTGTAAAACCCGATCCTACCCGAACCCGATCCTACCCGAACCCGATCCTACCCGAAACCCGGTTTTAAAAAAAACCCGATTTGTGCACCACTAACTGGTGGACCGGTGGTGGGTACGAGCATCATAAATTATGACAACTATATGTTTGGGTTGTATGGGCCCATACTTAGTGGGCCTTAATACACGCACAATCAATCACCAGCATTGGTTCCTTTGTCGTTTGGATGATTGGATCAAGTACACTGGCATTGAAATTAGCTTTTAATTTATACCATATTTTTTTTTGAACAACAAAATTTCTTTTAATTCATGTCGTTTGTGGGATTTGAACCCAAGACCTAACAAACCAACATAACCTACTCTCTCGTCTTGAATGTTGTATTTCATACACAAAGCACGCACAAATTTACAATTCGTTATCGTTTACTTCAAAGAGGCTCTGGTATAAGGACTTGGTTATGTAGGTGAAATGTGTATTTCGACTAGGACAAAAGGGAGAGTTTAGCCGATTGGGGGGGGGGGGGGGTTGGAATGGTGGCTAACAATCAACATTGGAGCTTAGATAAAGGGGGACGATCGAGACTTTTGCTTAAAAATTAAACTATTATTATTTTTTTAGGGGGGGGGGGGGGGTTGTATGTAGGTCCGTCAATGCTTAGATAAGAGAAAAATAAAGATCAGAACACAACAAGAAACACGTATATTTGAATAAGAAAAATAAAAGTAGAAGGGTAAAATTGTTAAAATACGCAAATAAAGATGAAAACACAACAAGAAAGATTTTTCGATTTGATCGGTAAAGGTGCTATATATTATTGGTACCAAAATTATCCTTCCTATGTTCTGTGACCATTTAACTTTTAGTTATTCTTAAAAGTTTGTTTTTCATTTCAATCATCAGGGCAAATTACATAAGGATAGCAGGTAGACGAGCAACAAACTGCGCCGCCATCCCTTTCTGAATAGAAAACCCTAATCTACTAAAAACAAAGCCCCGCCCCTGAGGGGTCGAAAAGTTTAATTAAGATATAACTTTATTTTTATTATTAATATATACTTTTTTATATTGGTAATAATTTATGAAACAAGTCCACAACCCGAAAATGACAAAAAAAAAATAGGTTTGGGTCGGCTAATCCGTTTTATAAAACATATCAATCATAACCCAACCTGCTTAATAAATGGTGTTAACCCAAATACAAACCATTTAATAAGTGGATCAACTTGTTTAAGGGTTTTAATAAAGTTTATAAGGTTGTTAGATTTAAATGACCACAAGGCACTAACTAACAAAATGTCCATTAGCACTCCAACTTTTAATTTAATAATTTCCTTTTAAGGTGTTTTTTTCCTGATGTGGCTTATTTTTTTTTAATAAGGTGGCATGCTTATGTGTCAAAAATATTATTTTTTTAACAAAAAAACCCATCATTCACCACAATCACCTTCATCTCAACCATAGTTTACCACTACCATCCTTCACAACCACCATTTACCACCGTGCACCACCACCATCCAACTTCCATCACCACCGTAAAACCCCACAACCAACATTGCACCGCACCACATTCCATCACCATATTCACTCCCAAACTAATTAAACCCTAACCTACTTTTTCTCATCTGCATTTTCCTAAAATTTGAGACCTGCTATCTTTCTAGCTCCATCGGAAATAGACATAACTTTTTTATTTTCCTTTTCCCCATTACGTAATTAGTGAACATAACAAACCCAAGAAACCCTAGTAATTTAAAGGTCACATGCTACAACTGTTTCTCATTCTATCTTATCCCTCAGTTGCTTTCTCTCTTTTAGGAATACTCAACGACAAACACACACAAATGGATCGAAGGTTGTAAGATTATCGGTTAGAGTGGCTTCTTACATGGAATTGTGACGCAGATAGTGGTGCTACTGTGGTGATGATTTGGTGGTGTAGTGAGCGTGGTTGTAAAAGTCTCGTCTAGGCTCCGAGTACTCGCTACAAGGCAGGCTACCGAGGCCCGAGTATTGTTCGCCTAGGCCAATTACTCCCCGAGTAATCTCCGCCTAGGCCGTGTACTTCCCGAGTACTCACGAGTACTCTCAAATCCAACTAGAGAACACCTAGCAACTTTTGCAACCATGGTAGTGAGCGAAGGTAGGATATTTGTTGTGTCAGGTGTTAGGCTGTTGGAGATGGCAGTGTGGATGGAGGTGGAAGGTGATAGTTGCATAGGGGGATGGTACGGTGGCGGATGGTTGTTCGAGTGGTGGTGGGTGATGGTGAGTGTTTGAATGGATGTGTGCGACGGGGTTTAGGGGTGAACAATGATGTGTATCACACCCCGCTCTCCCGTTGCGCCCGAATGTGGGGTATTAGCGTGACGATTGTGTATGAGTTTCACATTGCAACGAGAATATGAAGTTTACGTATAAGTAAATAAAGTGCGAATATTTAAAACTCCCAAAATATATTTAAAAATTCCATAGAATATAACCCAAAAGGCGAACTGAATAAAACGTCAAACTATACTTGGTGACATTATCAGTTCTTGACAATGGAGATGCAACTTCCAAGTGACAAATCGAACCCTAGCTCAGCCTACTTATGAGGATCACCACCTGTAAGTCAATCTTTAAAATACGTCAGCTTTCGTTGGGAAATACAATTAACAAACTCATTTACAAAATATTTAATGACCATCAGATAGGTATCTTGATTTACTAGTCTTACATGCTTGTCACACTCGGGAACTAGTACAAGCTAGTATTTGATCAATGTACACCCGCGCTTATGGTCATTGCAATAATTGATATCCTTGGGTCCGTATATAATATGTATTAAATCGAATTATCACGTGGTAAGCATTTAGCGCTATTATGTGACACAAGAACCAAGAGGTTGTATACTATATCCCAAGTTTTAATGAAATAAGTCAAAAATATTTACCTGTAATAGTGGTTGAACACAACGTATTTGATTTGTAGTACAACTATATAACAACCCTAAAAAATGTCCTAAAACACTCTGTAATAGAAAAACCGAACTCATGTAATGTTATTTAGTTTGAAAAATGAATAAAATAATAATTTTATGTCTGTCGCGGGCCGCGACAGACGAAGAACAGACCTTTCGCGGGGCGCGAGAGGCTTGTAACTTTCCGGACACGCCTTGGGACACGTGTCGTCTACGTGTCACACCTGCATTGCTGACTAGTCACACCTAAGCCCTAGCTAGGGGTCTCGCGGGCCGCGAGAGGATTAGCTTGATGTTGTCGCGGGGCGCGAGAGAGTCAGATTTCAGCTATAAATAGACCTTTTCACATGCAGTTGCAAACCGTTGAAAATCTCTTTCCCTCTCTAACTTTCTGAATGAAAATAATACCCCTAATTCACAAAACTCTGCCCCGTTGTAAGTGTTTTAACCCCTAATCACTAATTCGATACCCTGTCCGATCGATCTTGAACCCAGCAACGGATGCTAAAGCGCTGCCTGATAAAGGCTATGCTTTGTAAACTACGTTGGGGTTCTGATCTCGTGATGTATTGTAAGTTGAATTGGGTTATTATACTAACACGCGTGCATTGTATATTTTATTTGGAACTCAGGAAAATCATCAGAAAATATTACCAGGAAGCTTATAGTAAAACCTAAGTTTACAAAGTGAGTCATTATCTCTTTTTACCAAATTGCTTTACAAAACCATAAATGTTTTTCAATTATACTTACAGTAGTTAAGTCTTTGTATTCTCCAATTACTGCAGGTATGTGGGGTTTTGTATACACTACTAGTCAAGCGTTGCTATTGGACAAAGAGTTAGCCAATAGTAATATGACCACAGTCATTGTAACTGCCAACGTGACAAATACTGATTGAGTTTTTGGTAGATAAAAACATTGTAATATCCTTCTTAATACTGTGAAGTATAACAATATATTTTTATAAAATGGAATGAACTCGCCAGTATTTCTTGCTGATAAAATGTTTTCAAAACGCGTTTTAGGTAACTTGATGTGAAGCTATTAGAAGCCAGCTATGGAGCACTGGAGGCTTAAATAAAGTGGCTATAAGTTATATAAATAAAAGAAGAAGTTTATGTTTTCAGCAACTAGAGTTTATCCCTATAAATACATTATGAATGAAATATGGGTTTTAGCTCATTTGTTTAATACAAAAAGTTTGGTGTTTTACAAACTCTGAAATTATTTACTAACTACGATCCTGATGATTTAATTCCGCTGCAAATTTAATAAACACCGATACCACTAGTCAGGCTCGCGGCATCCGCTCCCAAGGTAGGGTCGGGGGCTGCGACAGAAGGTGGTATCAGAGCCACTGGTTTAAGCCATTTAGGTGTTCTTTTAATACCTAAATTTTAAACAATTGTGTTAGGAAATTTATGTGTTATTCTGTGTAAATAAATCTTATATATATATATATATATATATATATATATATATATATATTATGATTTATGTTATTTTGACGATTTTTGAGTTCATAGTATGAGTAATCAAAATACATCTGACGCCTATCGTCACCTGTCCCACTCTCCAATGGATGAAGGACCATCCGAGACAACATCCGGATACGTAGCTGATTCCGAAGAATCTTTTGTTTCTGAGGAAGCCTTTCCACCTAAGAAAAGGGAATGGTTCAATAAGGAGAAAATGGAAAAGAGGAGAAAAAGGAGAAACCAACAAGCAACAATAACCATAGCTGAAGGAATTGCTCAGATTCCAGTAACTAGACCTATGTGGGAAGAACTAGATAGGAGACTAGTCAATCTTGATATGTTCCGAACTGTAGAAAATATACTCGACCTTAATCGTGTAGCAGAACCAGAACCACAACTATTACCTTTATACCCAGAACAACCCATAGCACCAGTACCAATGTACCCAGAACCAAATCAAGAAAACCCACTGCCAATACCAGCTTTCAACCCTAATGAAATACCCAGGTTACCAGCGCCAAACCCACTAGAACAATTGTGGACTAATGACTGGGCATTTCAAGACCTAATGAACGACCCATATCCCTACATGCCATACGGAGAACCCATACCAGCTTACAACGAACCCACACCAGCCATAATGCCACCCATGAATCAGGAAAACGTAGCTGAACTTCGCCACTATGGTGAAGATCTGATTGAGGAAGGAAATAGGATACGCCGCATAGGGGAAAATCTCGTCTGGAAATACGACGAGAGACAAATGCAGTACTAAAAAGCCACAACCTAGTATACTAATACTATATATATATATATATATATACATACTTTTATTTTAATTTGATGATATATATATATGTATATATATATATAGGGGAAGGTTCTATGCAGAACACTAAATATTGCGAGAACACGCAGAACAAAATGAATCACTCATTTTTTCAATCCTAAAAACCTAAAAAGTAAATTAAAATATTATAAATGTAAGATTTACTGTTTCTCACACTAGAATTTAAAACAAAATATGAAAAATCTTCAGTTTTTAAATAACCTACACACATGTAGGTTATGTGTAGGCTAAATTACCTACATGTATGTAAACTATGTGTAGGAAAAAATATATGATTTTTTTATGTATATATAATACACATATGAATGTAAGAAACATAAAATTTATGAAATGTGAACCTTAAATTCCAAAATTTAGTGATTTAAATTTGTTCTTTTTGTTCTCGCAATAATTAGTGTTCTGTAATGATCCTTATCCTATATATATATATATATATATATATATGTATGTATCGACGCATAGAACTACTAACGTTAGAATTTCAGTTGTAGTTTGTATTGACGCACAATATATATATATATATATATATATATATATATGAAAAAGAGTAGAACTTCGCAATGTTCGACGATTTTGGTTCAATATGCTTGAGTATCTGTTGTTTAATTTATTCTGTGATATTAATAACTGATAATGTTTGAAATTCAGATGTCAAACGAAGTAAATCAGGAAGTTCAGAATAATAATGATAACGGGAACCAAGTGGATAAGAGTGCTATAGAACATATAGTAGCTCAAGGAGTCATAGATGCCATGCCATTTATTATCGATACTCTTAATAAAAAGGCAGAAAATAATAATACCATAATAGGTAGTAAACATACTCACGACGAGCCAAGTCATAGTGTGAATGGAGATAATGGACTTCTTATCAAAGTTCTAATTCTAAAAAGAAAGAGAACCATCTCATATGGTTGTTCTTACAAAGAATTCTTATCATGCAAACCAATAGAATTCTCAGGCAACGAAGGAGCCATTTCAGCTTTACGCTGGATAGAAAAGACTGAAGCAGTCTTAAATATAAGTAAGTGTGCAGATGAGATAAGATCATATATGCTTCTAATCTTTTCAAAGATGAAGCATTAGAATGGTGGAATACCATTCTTCAGTCAAGGGGAAGTGACATGGTTTATAACATGGAATGGAACAACTTTAAGGAAATAGTTGAAAGGAACTTCTGTCCTCCTCATGAAAAGGAACTGATTGCCAATAAATTCCTAAATCATAGAATGATTGGGGTAAATTGCAGAGAATTTACTACCAAATTCTTTGAATATGCTAGAATAGTACCAACACTAGCCTGACCAGAACCAGTATTAATCTCTCGTTGTATATGAGGATTAATTAGTGAGATCAGAGATATGGTCAAAGCAGCTAGGCCACAAACAATTGAAGAAACAGCGGAGCTTGCTAATACACTGACAGATGGATTAATACGTACACAGGAAGAAAATCAGAAAAGGAATCTAGCTCAAAGGATTACCCAGGAACTTCATTCTGGTAATTCCTATCGTGGGAAAAAGACAGGTTCATCTTCTTCACCCTTCTGTAAGTTCTGTAAAAAAAACATACTGGAAAATGGGTGAGGTATTGGAACTTCTACAAGAAGTTAGGGCATAATGAAGAAGAATGTAGAAATAAAGCTAATGCCAGAATATGCTACAACTGCGGAGAGACAGGTCACATCTGACCAAATTGCCCAAAATTAGCTCCAGCAGCAGACAACAAAACGAAGGTAAACGAAGGACCTAAGAAAAATGCCAGAACATTCGTACTGACAGTCGAAGAAGCTAAAATGATTCCTGATGTAATTGCCGGTACGTTTTTAGTTAATGATGTTTATGCTAAAGTATTATTTGACTCTGGTGCAAACCAAAGTTTTATAAATACTTCCTTCTGCAAATTTCTCAATCAACCATTAACTAAACTTCACCAAGACTATATGATGAAGACGACAAATGGAAATTCTATCAAAATAAGCGAAATCCTTTGGGAAGGAAAAAGATAGAATTCTTAAGTTATAAGTTTATCGCTAACCTCTTATCAATGAATCTAGCCGAATTCAATGTTGTATTAGGAATGGATTGGTTGGTAGCCAATCATGCACGAATTTTGTGTGAACAAAATTCTGTAGAAGTTTGTACGCCAACTGGCGAAAGGATCACAATTAAGGGAGACAAGTCGACAAGGTCAACAAAATTCATCTTTATGATGAAAGCTGCAAGCTACGCCCGAAAAAGGGGAATAGTGTACATGATTTCGGCAATCATTAACACTAAAGGAAAATAATTAAAAGATATTCATGTAGTATCTAAATTCTCAGATGTCTTTCCAGAAGAGTTACCTGGATTATCGCCAGATCGTGAGGTTGAATTTAGAATTCATCTAATATCGGGAGCTGCATCAATTGCTAAAGCACCCTATCGTCTAGCACCAACGGAAATGCATGAATTAAAGAAATAGTTAGAGGAGTTATTAGAAAAAAGGTTTTATACAACCTAGCTCATCACCTTGGGGAGCGCCGGTGTTATTTGTCAAAAAGAAATATGGATCGACGCGTATGTGTATTGTTTACAGAGAATTGAATAAGACTATGATTAAAAATCGGTATCCACTACTGAGAATCGATGATTTATTCGATCAACTTCAGGGAGCCCGATTCTTTTCTAAAATCGACTTACGCTCAGGGTATCATCAACTGCAGGTACAGGAAGAGGACATTCCTAAAACTACTTTCAGAACAAGGTACGACCATTATGAATTTACAGTCATGCCATTTGGTTTAACCAATGCCCCAGCTGTATTTATGGACATGATGAACAGGATATGTAAACCATACCTGGATAAATTGATAATTGTTTTTATAGATGATATACTAATTTACTCCAAGAGTAAAAAAGAGCATGCAGAGCATTTACACATACTTCTGACATTGTTGAGAAAAGAGAGGCCTTATGCTAAATTCTCAAAATGTGAATTTTGGTTGCAAGAAGTGCAATTTCTTGGACACTTAGTTAATCATGAAGGAATTCATGTGGATCCTACGAAGATCAAAACTATTACCAAATGGAAAGTCCCTGAATCACCAACAGAAGTAAGAAGTTTTCTTGGATTGGCAGGATACTATAGACGTTTCATTCAAGATTTTTCTAGAATAGCCAATCCATTAACCAAACTACCTTGCAAGTCAGTTAAGTTTGAATGGGGACCGAAACAGGAGGAAGCATTCAAGATTTTGAAGCAAAGGTTAACTAACGCACCAATACTTGCTTTGCCAAAAGGAACTGAAGACTTTGTAGTCTATTGTGATGCATCTAAATTAGGATTTGGATGTGTGTTGATGCAACGTTAAAAGGTAATTGCTTATGCCTCTAGACAACTAAAGAAGCATGAAGAAAATTATACAATCCATGATCTAGAGTTAGGAGCAATAATTTTTTCCCTTAAGATTTGGAGACACTATCTTTACGGTAGTAAGTTCATTATCTTCACAGATCATAAAAGTTTAAGATATGTTTTCGGGCAAAAGGAATTAAACATGAGGCAAAGACGTTGGATGGAAATTCTTAGCGATTATGATTGGGATATCCAATATCATGCAGCAAAAGCTAACGTAGTAGCTGACGCTTTAAGCCTTAAGTATCTTAAAAAGCCAAAAAGGGTACGTGCTCTAAGACTAAACCTGCAGGTAGATTTAAATGAACAAGTGAGAAAGATACAGGAAACAACTATCAAGGATGATGCTGAAGGATTAAAAGGAATAATTAAAGAATTAGAAAAAGGAACAGATGGAATTTGGAGATTTCATAATAGAAGAATTTGGGTACCTATCCAAGGAACCAACGAAGCCGAATTCTAGAAGAAGCTCATAAATCCAAGTATACGATGCATCCTGGAAGTGACAAGATGTATCAAGACTTAAGGAAAAAATTTTGATGGATAGGATTGAAAAAAGATATAGCAAATTATGTTGCCAAATGTTTAACCTATTCACAGGTTAAAGCTGAACATCAGATGTAAGGACCTGCACCAAAATGTCGTAAAACGCTCCGTAAGTGAAAACCCGGACCCCTAAAACCCTAATTTTTATGAAAAATCAAGAAAAACAAATTTTGTTACTCGGTCGCGGGCCGCGAAGAAGTTTAGTAAGGTCTTCGCGGGGCACGACAACTCTGAAATCTCCGGATAATGATCAAGGCCACGTGTCGCACACGTGGCAGGTCTAGGGTGTGACACGGCAGCCCTAGCCGTAGCTAGGGTGGCCCTCGCGGGCCGCGAAGGATCCCCCTTCAAGTTTACGCGGGCCGCGAGAAACCTAAAAATCAGCTATATAATGAGCGTTGCATGGACAGTCTTCTGTGCTCGAAAATTTCTTTCAAAATCACTATAATCTGCTCTAAATACACCTCCAAAGTAGTGAAACGCTACTACGATAATAGGGTAATAACTCGATCACTGCTACGATACAATGTCCGATCGATTAAAACCGATTCGATAGATGTTTAAGTGCTGCCCGAATACGGGCTATACTTTGTCATTCGTCGTGAGGGTTTCGATCTCGTGAGATTTTCGTAAATGTTGTATTAAGTTACTAACCTAGTTTCGTTTGCATTATTTAACTAGGTTACCAGGCTTAATCAGTAGGCAGACCCTGTCCGTTTAAACTTGCAATGTGAGTCATTCTGTTTTTTATAAAAAATACTTTGTAAAACCCTAAATGTTTTCCAGTTATAATTACAGGGATTAAGTCTTTGCGTATCTGTAATTACTGGCAGTAAGTGGGGTATTGTGCACATTACTGCTGTTTTATCACTCTTAGGTGGGCGAGCCTAATTAGTGATATACGTCACTATTGGGTGACAGGACTAAATAGTGATATGACCACATTCATAGATCCGGTCGAGTGACAACTGGACCAGCTAATTATAAGATAGGGGCAATTGTAATCGCTCTTAATACTGTAAATTATAACAATGTGTCGTTTTGTACAAATTGAATGACTCGCCAGTATTTCCCGCTGATCAAATCTTTTTAAAACATGTTTCAGGTGATTTACTGTGAACAAGGAAAAGTGCCGCGTAGCACTCCAGCTTGAATGAAGTGGCTCAGTAAATAAATAAACATGTTTTTTGTAATCAGGGGATTTCCCAGTGAAATTCCTTTATTGTAAATTACGGGGTTTGTCCCAAAACTTATAATAAAATAATTGGATGTTTTCAGTTCAACGATCCTGTTAAAATTTTCCGCTGCCAAATTAAACACCAATACCACGGGTTTTCTGTCCCGCGGCTTCCGGACCGGGCTAAATGGGTCGGGGGCCGTGACAGAAAAAGGTGGTATCAGAGCCACTGATTTAAGCCAATTAAGTATTTGAAAAATACTTAATTATTCAATTTGCCATTTTGTGATTCTGTGAAAATTAAATTTACAATAAATAAAATTTAATTTGGATTTTTGTGTTTCTTCATGTGTGCCTAACAGCATGAATGAACTATCAGAAGCCCTCCGAAATTTCACCATCCATACTTCCGATATGGAAACTGCCGGAACCCAGTCTGGTTATCAGGCTGACACCGAGGAGCCAATGGTGTTTCAGGCCCAAGAGAAACCCAAACCCAAAAAGAGGAGAAGGCTACTAGACTGGAAACGAGGAAGAAAGAAGAAACCCGCTGCCCAAAGGGTGAAGAAAACGGTGGATCCAAAAGGAAAAGGAAAAGAAGTAGGAGAGAGCTCTGGTCAAGCTCAGGAATTGCCACCTTGGGAAGAACTCGCCAAAAAATTGGCAAACTGTGACCTCACTGGACCCGCTGATGTAACCCTTTTCAATTTTCCCACTCAATCAGAACTTCCTATCAATCTGGAACCTGCCATTCCAAACCCAATTGTCAACTCTCAACCCCTTTCGAACCAAATGGAAGAATGGTGGACCAGTGACTGGCACTTCTAAAACATAATGAACAATCCAAATCCGTACTACCCACAGTTTGAACCAACCCCTGCTACTTTCCCACCTATGAACCCAAAAACGTCGCGGAACTACGCCGTTATGGTGAAGAACTGGTGGATATGGGGACCCGGATCCGGACTGTGGGGGAGAATATTACCTGGAAGTACGATGAAATGGAGTTCCATTACTGAAGGCGGTGGATAACAGTAGTTAAATGTTTTTTATAATAATAATATTATGGAAAACAATATATATAATAATATAATAATAAAATAAACTATATATATGTAAAATAATGTATAATATTAAAATAAAATATCTGTAAAATATATGGCTTGTATGGATGCATAATATATAAAAATATAAATGTCGCAATGTCGACGATTTTGGTTACTTGTACTGACTAGATTATGGTTGTGATTGCCTTATTGTGTTTAGTTGCTATCTATTTTATGACAATAATTTATATATATTGTTAATTATTCAGATGGAAAACGCGGTAAACCAACCGGCAAACGAAGTTAACCAATCAGAACCAAATAATGAAGAACATTTTCTTAATAGGCAAGATATAGAAAATATCGTTGCTCAGGGAATAGCCAATGCTATCCCAGCAATCATTGCAGCCGCTAGAAATCCCGTTGAACCTTCCCAAGCCAACCATAGTAAACGCACCCGCGACGATAATTTCAGCAATAGTGTGAATGGGGGCGATAATAATAATAATAATAATGTGATTCAAGCCCCAGTATACAAAAGAATGAAAGCGATGACGACTGGCTGCACTTACAAAGAATTTCTCGCCTGCAAGCCCGTCGAATTTGCAGGCAATGAAGGGGCAACTGCCGCACTGCATTGGTTGGAGAAGACCGAAGCGGTAATTAAAATTAGTAAATGCGCAGAAGAAGACATGGTAATGTATACATCCCATCTTTTCAAAGAAGAGGCGTTAGAATGGTGGAACAAGGTGCTACAAGCCAAGGGAAGTGACGTGGCTTATGCCATGAGCTGGGAGGAATTTAAGGAATTGGTAGAAAGAAAGTTTTGTCCCTCTTACGAAAAGGAACAGATGACAAATAAGTTTCTAAACCACCGGATGGTGGACGTTGATTATCGAGGGTATACTTTGAAATTTTTCGAGTATGCTAGAATCGTACCAACTCTGGCTTCGCCAGAGCCGATACTTATCTCTCGCTACATTTGGGGACTAATTAGCGAGATTCGCAACATAGTCAAGGTTGCGAGACCCCGGACAATTGACGATGCGGTCGAATTGGCCAATACCTTGACGGACGGACTGGTGCGCACAAGAGAAGAAAACATGAAAAAGGAATTGGCTCAGAAGATTGCCCAAGGGTTCCGTGGGGGTAATAATAATAGTAATTTCAAGAAAAACGGAACTGGGCAGTCTTCCGCACCGCCATTTTGCAAAAACTGTAAAAGGAAACATTTTGGAAAATGTAAAGAAAATTGCAATTTCTGTAAAACACTGGGGCACCGAGAGGAGGAGTGCAAGAAGAAATCAATGATCTGCTACAACTGCGGAGAAGCCGGGCATTTTAAGCCAAATTACCCAAAACTAGTCAAGCCAGCTGACAACAAGGCCAAAACTGCCGAAGGAATTAATAAAAAGAATGCAAGGGCCTTCCAGATGACTACCCAAGAAGCAGATCTGATTCCGGACATGATAGCTGGTACGTTCCTTGTACATGACGTTTACGCAAAAGTATTATTTGACTCTGGTGCAAACCAAAGTTTTATAAATACTTCATTCTGCCAAGCTCTTAAACAACCTTTAACCAAACTTAGGCAAATTTATACGGTAGAAATGGCAGAAGGAAACTCTGTTAATATAGATAAGGTACTTCAAGAAGAAAAAATAGAACTCTTAGGCCATAAATTTTATGCAAACCTTCTACCTATGAATTTAGCCGGATTCGATGTCGTGTTAGGAATGGATTGGTTAGTAGCCAACCATGCTCGAATCTTATGTGATAAAAATTCCATAGAAATTCATACGCCAACAGGAGAAGTAATTTTGGTTACAGGAGATAAGCCACGTAAACCAATGAAGTTCATTTCAGTAATGAAAATTGCTAGTTATGAACGAAAACAAGGAATAGTGTAAATGATCTCAGTAATCATTAACACTAAGAGCAAAGAACTTAAAGAAATTCCAGTAGAATCAGAATACCCGGATGTATTCCCAGAAGAGCTACCTGGATTACCGCCAGATAGGGAGGTAGAGTTTAGAATTCATCTAATTCTTGGAACTGCTCCAATAGCTAAGGCACCTTATCGGTTAGCACCCACCAAAATGTTAGAACTGAAAAAACAGTTAGATGAATTGTTAAGCAAAGGGTTCATACAACCCAGTTCATCCCCTTGGGGAGCACCGATGTTGTTCGTGAAAAAGAAGGATGGTTCGATGCGGATGTGTATCGACTATAGGGAATTAAATAAGGTTACTATAAAGAATCGATACCCGTTACCTAGGATTGATGATCTTTTCGATCAACTTCAGGGAGCTACGTACTTCTCTAAGATAGATTTGTGCTCTGGTTACCACCAGTTGAAAGTACGGGAAGAAGGCATACCTAAAACTGCTTTCAGAACTAGGTATGGTCACTACGAGTTTACAGTCATGCCCTTTGGATTAACGAATGCTCCGGTAGCATTCATGGATATGATGAATAGGATCTATAAGCCGTATTTGGATAAATTTGTAATTGTCTTCATTGATGATATACTTATTTACTCCAAAAGCCATGACGGACATTGTGAGCACCTGCATGCACTCTTAACCTTGTTAAGAAAGGAAAAGCTTTATGCCAAATTCTCGAAGTGTGAATTTTGGCTACAAGAGGTGCAATTTTTAGGACACATGGTGAATCACGAAGGAATTCACGTAGATCCCTCAAAGATAGAAGCAATTACAAATTGGAAGGTCCCGCAATCAGCTACCGAAGTTAGAAGTTTTCTAGGATTAGCTGCAAACTATAGGCGTTTCATCAGAGACTTCTCTAAGATAGTTGTTCCATTAACTAAGTTAACCTGTAAAACTGTTAAGTTTGAATGGGGACCCAAGCAAAAGGAAGCCTTTAGAATTCTAAAGCAAAGGTTAACAAATGCCCCAATACTGGCCTTACCAGAAGGAACAGAGGATTTTGAAGTCTACTGCGATGCTTCTAAGCTAGGACTAGGATGTGTGCTAATGCAACGTAAAAATGTAATTGCATATGCATCAAGACAGTTGAAAAAACACGAAGAGAATTATACGACTCATGATTTAGAATTAGGTGCAATAATTTTTGCCCTTAAAATTTGGAGACATTACCTGTATGGTAGTAAGTTTACTGTCTTTACGGACCACAAGAGCTTAAGATATATTTTTGGGCAAAAAGAATTGAACATGAGGCAAAGAAGATGGATGGAAATCCTAAGTGATTATGAATGCGATATTCGATATCACGAAGGAAAAGCAAACGTAGTAGCCGATGCCCTAAGTCGTAAATATCATGAAACACAAAGACGAGTTCGTGCCCTTAGATTAAATCTACAGTTAGATTTAATGGAACAACTGAAAAATGTTCAAGAAACAGCAATCCAAGATGATGCTGAGGGAATGAAAGGACGGATAAAGAAATTAGAGCAAGGGGCTGATGGAATTTGGAGATTCCATAAGAAAATGATTTGGGTACCTAGACAAGGAAACTTACGAGATAAGATATTAGAAGAAGCCCATAAATCTAGGTATACGATGCATCCTGGTAATAACAAGATGTATCAAGATTTAAGGAATAACTTCTGGTGGATAGGAATGAAAAAGGACATAGCTAGATACGTTTCTAAGTGTCTCACTTGTTCGCAAGTTAAGGCAGAACACCAGAAACCCTCAGGTTTACTTCAACAGTTAGAAATGCCTGTATGGAAATGGGAATTAATAACAATGGATTTTGTTACTAAGCTACGCAAAACCAGGAAGGGTAACGATGCAATCTGGGTAATTGTAGATCGATTAACCAAGTCAGCCCATTTCCTACCAATGAAGGAAACCTTTAGCATGGAAAGATTAGCTAAGTTATACGTAGACGAGGTAGTATCACTACATGGAGTTCCACTCTCCATTGTGTCAGATAGGGATAGTTGTTTCACTTCACATTTCTGGACAAGTTTCCAAGAAGTAATGGGGACACGATTAAATTTAAGTACCGCATACCATTTCCAAACAAATGGACAAAGTGAAAGAACGATCCAAACCCTAGAAGACATGCTCAGGGCATGTGTGATTGATTTTGGTGGAAATTGGGATGACCACTTACCATTGATAGAATTCTCCTATAATAATAGTAATCACACAAGCATCAACGCTGCCCCATTCGAAGCACTTTACGGTCGAAAGTGCCGAACTCCAGTATGCTGGGCAGAAATAGGAGAAAGCCAACTATCAGGTCCCGAAATTGTACAGGAAACCACCGACAAAATAACTCAAATCAAGGAAAGACTGAAGACAGCTCGAGACCGCCAGAAAAGCTATGCTGACAATCGACGCAAACCGTTAGAATTTCAAGTCGGAGATAAGGTACTGTTGAAAGTTTCTCCTTGGAAAGGGGTAGTTCGGTTCGGTAAGAAAGGAAAACTGAGTCCAAGGTATATAGGACCATTTACCGTTATCCAACGAATAGGACCAGTTGCCTATCAATTACAACTACCAGAAGAGCTAGCCGGGGTACATGATGTATTTCATGTATCTAATCTAAAGAAGTGTCTATCTGATGAATCGCTGGTAGTACCTCTTCAAGAGAGGTAAATGAAAAATTGAAGTTTGTGGAGAAACCTCTTCAAATAGAAGACAGAAAGGTCAAGCACCTCAAACACAAGAGATTAGTACTGGTCAAAGTAAGGTGGGATTCGAAAAGAGGACCTGAGTACACATGGGAGCTGGAATCGGAGATGAAAAGAAAATATCCTTACTTGTTCCAGTAAATCTCGAGGACGAGATTTTAAATAAGGTGGGGATGATGTAAGGACCTGCACCAAAATGTCGTAAAACACTCCGTAAGTGAAAACCCGGACCCCTAAAACCCTAATTTTTATGAAAAATCAAGAAAAACAAATTTTGTTACTCGGTCGCGGGTCGCGAAGAAGTTTAGTGAGGTATTCGCGGGGCGCGACAGCTCTGAAATCTCCGGATAACGGTCAAGGCCACGTGTCGCACACGTGGCAGGTCTAGGGTGTGACACGGCAGCCCTAGCCGTAGCTAGGGTGGCCCTCGCGGGCCGCCAAGGACCCCCCTTCAAGTTTACGCGGGCCGCGAGAAACCTAAAAATCAGCTATATAATGAACGTTGCATGGATAGTCTTCTGTGCTCGAAAATTTCTTTCAAAATCACTCTAATCTGCTCTAAATACACGTCCAAAGTAGTGAAATGTTGCTACGATAATAGGGTAATAACTCGATCACTGCTACGATACAATGTCCGATCGATTAAAACCGATTCGATAGATGTTTAAGTGCTGCCCGAATACGGGCTATACTTTGTCATTCGTCGTGAGGGTTTCGATCTCGTGAAATTTTCGTAAATGTTGTATTAAGTTACTAACCTAGTTTCGTTTGCATTATTTAACTAGGTTACCAGGCTTAATCAGTAGGCATACCCTGTCCGTTTAAACTTGCAATGTGAGTCATTCTGTTTTTATAAAAATTACTTTGTAAAACCCTAAATGTTTTCCAGTTATAATTAAAGGGATTAAGTCTTTGCGTATCTGTAATTCCTGGCAGTAAGTGGGGTATTGTGCATATTACTGCTGTTTTATCACTCTTAGGTGGGCGAGCCTAATTAGTGATATACGTCACTATTGGGTGACAGGACCCAATAGTGATATCACCACAGTCATAGATCCGGTCGAGTGACAACTGGACCAACTAATTATAAGATAGGGGCAATTGTAATCGCTCTTAATACTGTAAATTATAACAATGTGTCGTTTTGCACAAATTGAATGACTCGCCAGTATTTCCCGCTGATCAAATCTTTTTAAAACATGTTTCAGGTGATTTACTGTGAACAAGGAAAAGTGCCGCGTAGCACTCCAGCTTGAATGAAGTGGCTCAGTAAATAAATAAACTTGCTTTTTGTAATCAGGGGATTTCCCAGTGAAATTCCTTTATTGTAAATTACGGGGTTTGTCCCAAAACTTATAATAAAATAATTGGATGTTTTCAGTTCAACGATCCTGTTAAAATTTTCCGCTGCCAAATCAAACAACAATACCACGGGTTTTCTGTCCCGCGGCTTCCGGACCGGGCTAAACGGGTCGGGGGCCGTGACATCAGAAACCATCAGGATTACTTCAATAATTGGAAATACCAATTTGGAAATGGGAGTTGATAACAATGGACTTTGTTACCAAATTACCCAAGACACGAAAATGTAATAACACGATTTGGGTAATTATGGACAGATTGACTAAATCAACGCATTTCTTACCAATGAAAGTATGGAACAATTAGCTAAGCTGTATGTGAATGAAATAGTTTCATTACATAGAATCCCTTTATCTATTGTATCTGACAAAGATAGTCGTTTTACTTCTCATTTCTGGACAAGTTTTCAAAAAGCAACGGGAGCTAGATTAAATCTAAGTACAACCTATCATCCTCAAACAGACGGACAAAGTGAAAGGACAATCCATACTATGGAGGATATGCTTAGAGCCTGTGTGATAGATTTTGGAGGAAGTTGGGACGGACACTTACCTTTAATAGAATTTTCTTACAACAATAGCTATCATACAAGCATCAATGCTGCACCATTCGAAGCACTCTATGGACGGAAACGCCGAACACTGGTATGTTGGGCAGAGATTGGAGAAAAACAATTGTCTGGACCTGAAATTGTACAAGAAACAACTGACAAAATCATTCAAGTCAAGGAAAGACTGAAAACAACACGAGACCGTCAAAAGGGTTATGCAGATAACAGGCGCAAACCGTTGGAATTTCAAGTTGTAGACAAAGTACTATTGAAAGTCTCGCCATGCAAAGGAGTCGCAAGATTCGGTAAAAGAGGAAAGCTAAGCCCAAGGTATGTTGGACCTTTTGAAATTATCAAACGAATAGGGCCAGTAGCTTATCAGCTACAGTTTCCAGAAGAAATGGCAGGAGTACATGATGTATTTCACGTATGTAACCTAAAGAAATGCTTAGCTGATGAATCATTGATGATACCTCTTCAAGATATAGAGGTAAATGAAAAGCTTAAGTTTGTAGAAAAGCCAATACAGATTGAAGATAGAAATATCAAGAATCTCAAGCACAAGAGATTAGTTCTGGTCAATGTAAAGTGAGAGTCGAAGAGAGGGCCAGAATACACATGTGAACTAGAATCTGAAATGAAAAGGAAGTATCATTACCTATTTCAGTAAATCTCGAGGACGAGATTTAAAACAAGGTAAGGAGGATATAACAACCCTAAAAAATGCCCTAAAACACTCCGTAATCGAAAAACCAAACTCGCGTAACGTTATTTAGTTTGAAAAATGAATAAAATAATAATTTTATGTTTGTCGCGGGCTGCGATAGACGAAGAAAAGACCTTTCGCGGGGCGCGAGAGGCTTGTAACTTTCCGGACACGCCTTGGGACACGTGTCGTCCACGTGTCACACCTGCATTGCTGACTAGTCACACCTAAGCCCTAGCTAGGGGTCTCGGGGACCGCGAGAGGATTAGCTTGATGTTGTCGCGGGGCGCGAGAGAGTTAGATTTCAGCTATAAATAGACCTTTTCACCTGCAGTTGCAAACCGTTCAAAATCTCTTTCTCTCTCTCTAACTTTCTGAAAGAAAATAATACCCCTAATTTACAAAGCTCTGCACCGTTGTAAGTGTTTTAACCCCTGATCACTAATTCGATACCCTGTCTGATCGATCTTGAACCCAACAACGGATGCCAAAGCGCTGCCTGACAAAAGCTATGCTTTGTTAGCTATGTTGGGGTTCTGATCTTGTGATGTATTGATAAAGTTGAATTGGGTTATTATACTAACAATCGTGCATTGTATATTTTATTAGGAACTCAGGAAAATCATCAGAAAATATTACCAGGAAGCTTATAGTAAAACCTAAGTTTACAAAGTGAGTCGTTCTCTCTTTTTACCAAATTGCTTTACAAAACTATAAATGTTTTTCAATTATACTTAGAGTAGTTAACTCTTTGTATTCTCCAATTACTACCGGGATGTGGGATTTTGTATACACTACTAGTCAAGCATTGCTATTGGACAAAGAGTTAGCCAATACTAATATGACCACAGTCATTGTAACTGCCAACGTGACAAATACTGATTGAGTTTTTAGTAGATAAAAACATTGTAATATCCTTCTTAATACTGTGAAGTATAACAATATATTTTATAAAATGGAATGAACTCGCCAGTATTTCTTGCTGATAAAGTGTTTTCAAAACGTGTTTCAGGTAACTTGATGTGAAGCTATTAGAAGCCAGCTATGGAGCACTGAAGGCTTAAATAAAGTGGCTATAAGTTACCTAAATAAAAGAAGAAGTTTTTGTTTTCAGTAACTAGGGTTTATCCCTATAAATACATTATAAATGAAATATGGGTTTTTAGCCCATTTGTTTAATATAAAATGTTTGGTGTTTTACAAACTCTGAAATTATATCCTAACTACGATCCTGATGATTTAGTTCCGCTGCAAATTTAATAAACACCGATACCACTAGTCAGGCTCGCGGCATCCGCTCCCAGGGTAGGGTCCGGGGGTGCGACAAACTAGATCAAAGTTTATTTGCTTACGGTGCGATTACCGGGGGGCCTTTAGAGTTATAGAGTGGATGTAAATAATATGCATGAGAATTGTTTACTGATTGTTATAAATCGTTGAGACTTGATCAGTTAACGTGGATTTGAAAACGGTTTTGTTAAATTAAACGGTGAACCGAACAGAATGTCGGTTATTACCGTATGAGTGGGGAAATCTTGTATCTTGCGGATTTATTAACCATATATTCTGATTGGAAAAGAGTTTGGAATGATTTTGACCTGTTATGATGGTTTAACCATTTTTAACGGTTCATATTCTCATAAACGGGTTCAGATGAGAAAACGGGTTAGTAACAAGTCGAACATGGTAAAATATACTTTTGTTACAATTTTACAAACTGATTTTGTTTATAAGATATCATATCAAACTTGTTATAGATTATATTTTGATTAAAAATACCTTTTTAAGTAAAGCTGGTTTTGACTTTCATAAAATTAGGTTTACTTGTTAAATCGAACACCTTATACTTGATAATTGGAAGATGTAAATGAGGGTCTTTATTCCCCACATCATGAAGATCATTTGGGTAAGTTTAATTTGAAAATGGCTAACCAAAGTAATTAGAAACGAAGGTCAAACGAAATAATCAAACTTTTCAAAATTAACGACACTCAAATGGAATTAAACTATGAGATAAATTTTAATGGAAAAGTATAAGAAGAGAGACTTACCAACTTTGGATGACAACTTTCAGAGGAGGAATTTGGAATCACCAAGACTAAATGGTTACAGAAGACTGAGAGTAAGTGTTTAAAGGTGTGAGGAAGAATGGTGAATTGAGCTACTATTTATAGCAATAAGGAAGCTTGGACAAGTGTCCTAGAAGGCTTCTAAGATCTAGATTAGTGTCCCTTAGTTGTCACATGGAGGTGAAGGGTGGCAATGAAAGTGCAAGGTGTCAGGAGATGGTGAAATGTTGCTGCCATCAATATTTTTACGATCCTAGGCTCTTTACACACCGCAAGGAGGACCCCATATGGTCCACATGGCGACCAGAAAAAGAAAGGTTTGAATTTTGTCTTTTTAAGCCCCTCAACTTTCCATTTTTGATCTTTTGATGATTTTCCCCTTAACCTTAACTTAGTTATTATGGGGAAGGTTTTTGGGACACGTGTCACTTCTAGAATTTACCAAGAAACACCAGGTGTTACAATGTGGTTGGTGATAATAGTCGTCGGTTACGACTGAGTGGTCATAGGTGGCAGGTACTGATCATGGTGAGATGATCAATAGCATGTGGTGATGATGGTATGGGTGGTGTTCTAGGTTTTCAGAGAGAAGAGAATGAGAATTTAGAGAGAGGAAGAGTCTTGAGAGAAATAGAGTTTTTGAAGAATATACAAAAAAAAAAAAATCAACAAAAATTAACGCCATCTCATTAAAAAGAACAGACTACATAAAAAAAACTCAATTGGGTTAGGGTTCAGTTAGTTTGGGAGTTATTGAGGAAAATAATTTTTTATACATTGATGCAAACGTTATAAATAACACTATTGAATACTTCAAACATTTTTCTAAAATTTTAAAATGAAATGTAAATAAAAATAAACAAGTTGCAACGATGTATTCGAATTTATACACAACATCATATATGAAAGAAGTTATTAAAAACAATTATTATTGTAAATAAAATCTTCAAAATATATATAAGATTAGAAACCTTAAATTCAAATGGTATAAATAGTTATTTCAAAAGTGATATAAGCAGGGGCGTACCTACATGTATTTTAAGGTGGGCGGGCGCACCCCTTGAAAAAAGGGTTATTGGATTTTAATAATCCTAAGTTTCACCAGTTGGCCGATAATAATCCAAACTTTAAAAGTTCTATCCAATAATCCCAACTTGTAAAAGTTTGGCCGCCATTGATCCTTTTCAAACATATAAGAATTTGGTATCCTCAATAGATTCAATTACACCTAGAGACTCCTTAATTGATTTAAGTGCACCTATGTTAGAAAAGGATCAATGGCGGCCAAACTTTTACAAGTTGGGATTATTGGAGGGAATTTTTAAAGTTGAGATTATTATCGGCCAACTGGTGAAACTTATGATTATTAAATTCCAATAACCCTTGAAAAAATAAAATTTAGTGCTAAATTCCCGGTAAAATCCCGACCGCACCCTTTGAAAATTTTCGTTCGCACCCCTTGGAATTTTCAACCGCCCCCTTAGGAAAAAAAATCTTATGAATTTGTAAAAAATTTACGTAAACACTGATTTTTTTTTTAAAATACAGCCAAATTAACTTTCCACTTAACTCATTAACTTTCACTTAACCCAATTAACTTTCTCTTAACCTTTAACCCAATAAACACACCATAACTCAAGCCCAACCCAATCTAATAATCTAATTTGAACTAAAATATAATAACCCAACCCACCGCAATTTCGGCTACCAAACTCACGAAAACGACATCTCATTACTATTTTTGGGTATGGTTCGATTATTTTTTTGTTTTCTTATTTTATTTGGATTTCTAGGAGAAATACAATGGTTAAAAAAGTTTGAAATTCTAGTTGTTTTTTGAAACTTTAGTTGGTTGATTTTGTTGTTTTAGTTAAAGTTTAGTGTGTTTAAATGGTTAGTTAGAAGGAATCAACAATTAAAACTAGGGCTTGATTTTAAAGTTGAAAATTATGAAGTTTGGTAATGATTGTTTAAGTGTTTAGTGTTGAAATTAGTTGTGTATGTTATATAGAGAAAGACTTGCTTAAAAAAAGTAGCTCTAGATGTTTTGATAGATTTCAAAAAATGAAAACCCTTAGAGCGACATTTTAAATATGTTTGTAACGATGTTTGACATGTTTTTGATAATTATATAAATTTTAGTTTGAGACCGACCCGATATGGACTGAATTTTTTATATACCTAGGGGTCTAAAATCCTTAAAAATATTCCGCACCCCCATGAAAAAATTCATGGGTCCGCCACTGGATATAAGATTTAGTTGATTAACTCACCATTTAATGGTTATCTGTTGTGCTACAAGTCTTGTTAAGTCTTGTTATTTTTCTTTTTATATTTTATATTTTTTCATTTTAGATAATTTTTTTTCTTTAAATCAACTTGGACGTAGGTAAACCTTTAGATATTAATCATATTACTTATTGCAAAGTGCAAACCCTTTAAGAAGATTATGCATTTTCAGTTTTATAGTGAAAAAAATCAAATAATACCAAGATATGAGCTTTAGAACATGAAAAACACAAGTGTGGTGAAGTTAGTATTACGGTCAACAAGAACAGTAATGGAAGAAATTAAATCCTTCAATACGAGGCAAGTTAGGGTTATTATTGCAAAATCTCAACCTGGTTGTGTGGAAGATATTAGTCAGACAATTATTTAAAAAACATAAATTTCTCCAACTAAACAAGGGAGACTGCATGCATCAATGGTCCATTGCCTGCACCTATACATGACCACACCAACCAAATCTTTGACCACATGATAACAGTTATAATTAATTTTTTTTTACCTTTCAAAAAAAATTAATTATAACTGTCTTTAACAACCAGATTGGCACTCAACAGCTTGCGTACACTTTGTAGCTTCATGAATTAAATAAGCCTTTGAAATCAAGTTATTTCAACATTGCATGTAATTACAGTAACTATAGTATTCACCAGTGAAGACATTGCTTAATAATAATTAAGTTATAGCATACTCACTTGTGAATATAAGTATTTACCAGTGAATACATTGTTTAATTAATTATCAGAAGCTGTAGCATACTCACTTGTGAATATATGAATTTATCCGTGAACACAATGTTTTTGAAAAATGTAACGAATTCAAATAAATTTGATTGTTCTCAATGATTGATCGATAATAAGCGCAAAACCTAAGATATTTGATGTAGCAAGTTTTCCCTTGAGCCACTTTTGCTAAAATGGTTAAATTAAATGACTGTGTCGAATCTAGATTTGTTGTTCTTCATTTCTTATGTTGTTATATGATGTTATAGCCGCTCCTGCTTCTATCTTACTAGGTTACTCTTTCACTCCTTTTTGTATTTGGTAGTTTTCTATATGTATAGTATTAGGTTGTTTGTTCGTATGTTGTCTGTTTTTTGAGTTTGTGGTCTCTCAATCCTCATGGATAAAGGTACGGTTCGACTACATCTCACACTCTCTTGAACTTACCATTAGCTTTGTTATTTGTAGGATATACTTGATATATTTGTTGTTGTTGTTGTTTGATGTTATTCATAAAGATCAAGATCACAACATTGCTAGCTCACTAAATTTTATGTTAGTTCAAAATTTAAACAAAACCCAACAATATTTTAAGTTTTTTTTTTAAATCTTCTTTATATAAGTTAGTACCTTTTTAGTGTTTTAGCTAGTGGTGGTTCAGTTGATAATTGGGTGATGGGTGTGTGCACACACACGTGCACAGAAAACAGTACCCTAATTATCCAATTCCGAATAACTAGTGAAGAATCCAAACACAAATGCAACCCAAACACTTTCTCCACCAATTACCGAACAAAAGCAAGATTGTCCTTTCTCTTTTTCACACACAAGTAACCTTATAATATTAAAATCATCTTCAACAGAACAGACACTGACAACCACTAGTCAACCACTCACCATTCACCAGTCAAACAGGCCCTCTCATGCACTCTAATTACCCCCCCCCCCCCCCCCCCCCCTCTGAAATTCCATAACTACCCCTACATGTTTATTGTATTTATCGTAAACCAATTCACCTATCAAGTCTACTTCAATTGTACACTTACTGTACATAACAGGGTTGGTGTGTGTGTGTGGTGGGGCTATCTTATTTGAAAGATTCGAGGATAGGTGTAGGTCTGTGTATTCATGTGATGTTAACATCTTCATACCAACTCATAACAAACACAAGAAAAGCCAAACCATAACATCAGGTGTGTGTCAATAATACACATGGGAAACCACATTAATTGACAACACTTTTGGTTACCATGAAGTAGTTAAACGCTGGTGTTCATTGATTGCATGCATCCAACCCATATATTGATATTTTAAACATGTATCATCATTTTTGTAGATAAATATAGTAGCATGTTATATGTTTGACCAAATGTTTAAATGTTGCTTTTTCGTGAGACCTTGTTTTAGTACTCTTTAACATTGTTATTATTAGGTCATGGGGTGTACCTTAACATTTAGGGTGTTAATGATGACATAACATGTTAAGCGGCATTGCAAACCACTCCCTTCTTGTGTTAAAGGGTGTTAAAGGGATTATATGTTAACATGATGTTAAGAGATTGTCTTAATTTGTTTTCCTTTTTTACACCCAAACCATTAAAAGTTTTTACACTCAAACCATTAAAAGAATAAAGTTATGGGGATTAAATCATTTCCTTGATGTGTGGTAAAGAGAAATAGAGAAAAGTAAGTGATGTGGCATCTAGATGGTGTTAAAAAGAGTTAAAGTATACCCCAAGACATTATAAACAACACTAAATGAAACAGGTATAGCTTTGATGTAAGTTGACAAACATATGTTTTTTCAGTGTCGTATTATTTTGGTTAATGGTATCTATCAATGAAGAGGCATTTATTGACTTATCTTAGTGTCGCAATATTTTGGTTTTGATATATATCATGAGGTCTTTTATTGTTACGTTCCTTTTACTATGTAGGGTCACCAAATTTGTTCCTTTATCTATGCTCAATGGCCATATACGGATTACATCCATATGTACTAAGGTATGTTACCTAATATAGAAATGAATACTATTGCGAACCAAGGTTAATATGTTTATATATATTACTAGGTTATAATCATGTGTATTACACGAGTTAAATAAATACATTTTATATACTAAATAATCAAACAATATATCTTTAAAAACCTCTTTTATTACACGGGTTAAATAAATGTAATTTTTTCACGGGTTGAAAACGAAGCACAATCTTCGTAGTAGGTTTATTGATTAAAGATTTATTATAATAATTCAACAACTGTTTCTTTATAATCCATTTTCGATTAAACCTTAAAAATGTATAGTGATTCGTTTGTGGTATGCATGGTTTTCTAAAACCATCTGTGTTTGCACACGGGTTTTACCACTAGTATTAAATAATAAAAAGTTATATCTATAAGAGCCATATTGTACGGGTTGAATAAATGTAATTTTATATATGAAATAGTAAAATAATACATCTTTAAAAAACCTCATTTATTACACGAGTTAAATAAATATAATTTTTTATACCAAATAATAAAAAAGTTACATCTTTAAAAATATGCGTATTACACGATTTGGATAAATGTACTTTTCTATACTAAATAATAAAAAATATATATTCTTAAAAAACCCCGTGTATTGTACGAATTGAATAAATCTAATTTTATATATCAAATAATAAAAAGTTATATCTTAAAAAACCTAATGTATTACATGGGTCGAGTAAATGTAGTTTTGTATAGTGAAAATAAAAAAAATTAATATATTAATACGAAGTTTGGTTTTCGTGATAAATAATTTGTTTTATTTAAAAATATTTTAAATTAACAATTTAAAATTTAGGATAATATTTTATTAGAAAAATAGAAGAATGGTATTCGAAATTTAAAGTAGGATAAAATTTAATATTAGCTCATTATTTATTTATTTATTTAATATAAGATAAGTTTGGAAGTGAGGCGAGAAAATCATAAAATAAATGCCTACAATGAACGACATGTGTCACACATTAGTGTTTATTATATAGTTTAGTATAGATAAAGATTGTACATAAAAAATTAGATTGATATAAATAGATTATTCTGTTGTGGCAAAATTTGTTAACGAAGTCTCAATAAATTTAACCCTTTATTTAAAACTCCATAAATGTATAAATGATAAATAATATTAGTTAATTTTATTTTAAGTTTCGTAAAATCTATTTGATACCAAACTAAACAAAACGTTCAAATATATATTTAAGATCAAATTAGATAACTAAGTTTGAATTTGAAGTAAATAGATAAATATAAAAGTAATAATTAATTCAAATAAATAATATTATAAATGAGAAGGAGATTAACTAAATAATAATTATCCATAAGATATTAAACTAAATAATATTTAGTAGGAGGGTTATTTATAATTAATTAGAAGAGATTAAACTAAAATAATAATTATCTATAAGACATGGCCTAATATGATGACAAGTGTCCATCAAATAGTTTCTTTTATTGTATAGTACTAGTAGTAAAACCCGTGTATAAACACGGGTGGTTTTTAGAAAACCATGCATAATACATTTTAATAGAAAGTATAGATAGATTTATAGATATTGTACCAAAACTTGTTATCTATTATAGATAATAGACAACTATAAACATAGATCATCGGTTAATATATCAGTTACATACGACTATTTCCATTATCCTATCCAAAAAAAAGAGTACCCACCCATTGACAATGGAAATTGTTTATAGACATAAGTACATATAAAAGATTTCTACGAAGCTAAATTAGTACCACCAAGGAACCAAATGTACAACCACAAATAACCATCACATCAAACATTGTTTATAAACCTCCAATCAACACAACACTCATGAGAGGGCTTAATCTTTGTCACGAAATGCACAATTTTTGTTAGCTTCAACAACTGAGCAGACTTGTGAAATTCAAATGAAAGTTCATCTCCAAAACCAATATTTTGGTTCTTCAGATAACCAGGCCATCCAACAATACCGTAGTTGAATCTAGTATTGGTTTTTTGAGATATTGTAAATAGTTCCTAGACTTCACCTTTTAGATGTTGGATCTTAACAGGCTTAAGATTATCCGTATCCAGATCCAATGCAGATGATACATCTGATGGCAGATGCTAAAAAACAGAAAATTGAATAATGAATTTTATAAAATATTGATATATAATTGAAATTGTTGAAATAACGAAACAAAGTAAGAACTGCAAAAACTTACAAGGCTGTGTTCAGCTTGTGTGGTGAAGTGTAAAACTGGCTCTGAAGTGGATGATGCTAAATGAACCTTTTGAACTTTACACGGTCTATCAACAGCTTGTTTATCCTCTACAATGGTCTTGCCACGAAGATTGCGCATCTTTTCAACCTAAGTAAATTAATTTAGTCTATAACAACTCTGAATTCTTGAAATTTTATAACTTTCTTCATCAACACAAACTATCTTGTCAACTCAGCTTTGAAGTTTAATAAAATGGGCAGTGTAAAACAATAATAAAATGGGCAGTGTAAAACTAATAAACGCTTACAATAGATACAACACTTGGAGAGGCAGGAATGTCATCAACAGAAAAATCTTTAGAGTGAAGTTGAGAATCATTAACATCAGCAGCTATTTTTACAGAATGATCTTAAGACTACAAAAAATTTTAAAAAACCTTGTTATACTTATTGTACAATAAAATATATCTGTATATGTTTATATACAATAGATAAGAAAAGAAGGAAAATTTAAACTTACAACACTTTTAACATCCAAGTCATCAACCAGAGCCGATACCTTTGCATCGAATATGCCATCATAAACAGACTATATTTACAAGAATGATCGTATATAAGAAACCGTATTTTAAATCTATACTATCTATAAAAGGAGCTTAGAAGCTGACCTCACTTTGCTTATGTGTCATCTTCTTAGATATGCCACATTGGATGCCACATAGACTCCGCTGATGTCATAACGCTGATGTCATAATATAATCTATCTATATTTCAAAATATTAATATAATCTATCTATATTTCAAAATTGAAAATAAGGTCAGAGTTTTTAATGGGCGCTCAAATATAAACTCCACCTTGAGAGATTCAAAATTCAAAATCAATCTCCAAATTTTGGCTGCCATTCTCTCTCTAGAAACCACACTTTCCTGCTTCCACCGGTTCTCTCATGATGGTGCCGACGATCTTGCCGGACGCGGAGGAGGAAAAAACCCTAGAATCGGAAGAGATAAGTGATTTTTGTTCGTATGCAAAGGTAATTCACGCTATCTACAGTCAACATCCAAGCAAGTTGAGCCTGAATAACAATTCCACTTTCACCTATCCATACCGGAACCCTAAATCTGATGCGATGAGATGAATATCATAATCAAATCTAACCGATCGATCTTCTGGTGCAGGTTTGTTTAGCTTGGTGAATACCCAATCTGATTCGCAATAGCAAATACCCAATTGTCTCGGATGAAGCTATTTTGGATCAAAATCAGAGCCCTTTTAGCGACTGATTATTGTTGCCGATGAATGATTCTTGAAAAGCTTATCTGATTATTGTTGTTTGGAACCCTTTTAGCGACTGATTATGAGAGAAAATAGTGGAGATGCAGGAGATGATCAAGGGTCTGGATGGCTGCAAGTTAAAAAAGGTTTTTTTTTGTTTATTTATTTGTTCATGATTGAATTTTAATTTTTTCGTTATTTTCATAACTGTTAGACCCTAATTCGTATTTGACAAAAAGACGCAGCGGAAAATCGTGCTATAAAATTTCCTTCATTTCAAACATATTGACTTACTTGAAGGTTCGTTTTAATATGTGTCTTTTACAAAAATAAGGCATAAGTCCTGTTACTAATAATACATACTCAAATAATCCCGTACAATTTATCTCGTGACTCGGTCTTCGATCTCTAATCCTTGTGATGATCACCCCGTGATTCGTTCAACCTGCATTCACCACATACATTCATAATATTAGTACATAATACATAAGCAAGATTCGATCCCGTACACTTTCCATGTCATTATCTTTCTAGCTTTAAGCATTTCATCTGCGTATCCCTACCCTGGTGAGGCTTCAATATTGTACCTGCATTACCTTTCATTCTCAAGGCACCCAATTAATAACGTAGTATACAACATAACTAAATCATAGATACATTCATTCTTCCATGCATACATACATATCTACAATACATTACTACATCTCTACATACGTACATATGCGCATACGGGTCTTACATATACATAACTACGTATCTACATAAGCACATACATTACTACTCTCTCACATACATACTTACATACTTACATCCACATATATTCGTTCATTCTCACACACGTATGTACCTTCATATTTGAATACATAATGCTCATACTCCTATATAACTACTTACGTACATACTTACACCGTTACCTATATATATATAAACTTGCATACACAACTTTATACTTACATGCATTCATAAGAAAATGAATTATAACTACACCCGTGCATACCTTTGCTCACGCGTACATATACTTTCGTAATTACCTAATTATATTCATACATACATGCTAACTCATACATACCACTTACTGATACATGGTTGAAAACCGGTCCCCGATTCGTATAACTTTATGTTATTACATGAGCGTGAAACTTGAACGGCCTTCTTTTAATTAAAATTGTGTTTATGCAACTTTAACAGAGTTAAGGAACTTTTCGGGAGCTTAACTGGTCACCGGGTCGAGAAACGGAGCACCAGGACACGTTGCGGAGCAACCGGGAGTTCAAAACGGAGAAACAGAATTTTTCACAAAATAGAGCCCGTCGCCGACGGGGTCCCAAGCCGTCGGCGACGGGTTGTAATTTCACCCGTCGGCTAAAAATTTCCGTCGACAGGGGCATAGGCCGTCGGCCAATTTCAATCAATCCGAAGCCCGTCGGCGACGGGGGTCAAGCCCGTCGGCGACGGCCTCTACATTCTCCATTTTTCTGCAGCTCCGATTCGATGTCCGTACGCACTAAAACGCGCGTAACTTTTGAATCGTTTATCCGTTTAACCTCCCGTTTCTTCCTACATGCTTGTAAATTCACATTCTATCTTATGAACTAGAATCCCACATCCGGATTAAAGAAATTCTTATCTTACGCCCTATCGGCTTATTATCATATTCTAATTATTTGACCCGTTATGGGTAATTGCGCATTATTGGGTTGTTGACATACCAAGACCATACTTTTCCCTTCCATACTTGTTCAATACATAATACTAATCAAATAACTTGCTTCTAAACTACTTATTAAGATCGTTTGCCCAAAATACCCATCAAGGGCATTTTGGTCAACTTTAATCCCATCCTATACAACAAAAGTCTACGACACATATTTGACCTCAACCATTATGTTTAGTTAATTAAACACCATATTACCTAACCGAACATAAGAAGTGATTACAGAAATCACTTACCTCGTGTGTCCAAGTTCGTGTCCGTTATCTTGCCTCCTTTTGACCCGTTAGCCTTTCATGCTTGAGTCCTTCTCGACATGATTCCTATACTTTCATGTCACCAAATCACATTCACATTAGCATACACAACTGTACATGTTAACGATCATAATAATCTCATATTTCACATTTGACTTTCTTTAGTCACAACTAACAAGCATATGACATATAATCCAATTCATATCCTTTCAAACTCATGAAATTCATCATGTAATCACAAACAACGCATATTAACATAACATGTACCATACAACTTCCTATAATTCTACCTTTATGACAACAAACCAAATCATGCTTCTTATGCGTAGTTGACCTTCAAAAGTCAACAGTTCATCATACGAGCTTTCGGCTTATCCTCATGTATCCGTATCATCACTTATGCTATATCAATGAGACTATATACATTTCTTACTCACAATGCAACTATGCTTACAACCATATGATCACCTAGTGATAATAAATACAACGTACAAGTCCTTAATGCATAGTCTTGATCAAGACATACATTTAACCCGAATTCTTGTATAAGTTCCATCTAAAGCACCTTCTTCACGTTAGTATACCACTAATTACATCATTACTTTATCTTAATCATATATATCAAGCTATTACATACAATCTCACATCTTAGCTTCACTTAGACATTTCATCATACACTTGGTGGGCGTACTACTAACGAAGCATATTGTACAAGCATTCTTTGCATATCCCTACTAGTTCATATCAAGATCATCAAATTCCACTAACCTCACATAACTTTCATCCTAAATCAAGGTTATTAACCATAATCCACCATATCCAACTTCATATATATCAAAACTACCCTCTATCTAGCATAAGCAACATCATCATCTTCATGACACTACTTCCATAAGTGGGTTTTTATTAAAACATCAAAATAATCAGAAATTCGAGCATGATTCATGTTTCATGAGATGATTCTACTTCATTATCATTCTAATTTCACATAAATTCACGGATTGAACACAACCCATTTCATACAACTTTACCAAATTGGATTCTACAACTTACCACATGTATAACAAGTCTAGATGAGCAAGGATTCAAGTTCATGCATGAGTTTTAGCTTGAATTTACCTTCAATTTGGGCATGAAAGGGCTGAATTGAAGGTTTCTTCTTTTCTTTCTTGTGGGTGTCGACCACACCTCCAAAACACACACTCACATTACTGAACTTTCTAGTTAAATCAAACTTTAGCTCAATTTCCCACTTTTAGTCCTTCTAGTTTATTATTTTGTCTCCAAAACACTAAGCTTCATTCTCTTGTTACATAACTAATTATTTAACCTAGTTAGTTAGCTTGGTTATTACATTTTTATGTCATCACATAAAGAAACATACTAGTCCATTCAAGTTTGTGGATTTGGGGCGTTACAATAACAGTTATTGAATTTTAGTTTTGTTAATTTTTATATGTGTTACAAATTGCAGCACCCCTTGGGGAGGTTAGTTAAGTTAATTTATAGTAAGTGTAGTCATCGCTGTAGTTTAACAAGTCAAAATATGTGATTTTTAACATAACTCAAAACGAACTCGCTAAGGACCGACTCCCCCTCAACGAATCTTTTTTCTTTTAGTTTCTTATAATTCTTTTACAAGTAAATCAAGTATTATATGCTATTTTAGAAAAAAAAAATGTATTGTCTGCCAGGGTTGATTAAAGCATGGTTTAGAGAGTTGCCATGTGGGGTGCTTGACTGCCTTCTAACACTTCAAGAAAATGCTATCGTTTCGGCTTTATCGGAGTATGCTTCTAATGGTCCCATGCAGTATGTTAATTCAGATCCTTTGGTCTCTGTAGAGAATCCTGCTGGTGAAGTCGATACGGATGCTAAACCGTTTAAAAGGTTAATTTCCAGTTCATGTTAGTAATTTTCAGCACTTTAGAATTAAGAATACCGTTAAGTTTATTTGATTTGTGGTGCGAATTCTTGTAGGCACTCTGCACAACGGTCACGAGTACCGGAGTACGTAAACTTCAGTATATAGCAGAACTGGAAAGAACTGCTGAGAATTATCAGGTAAAAACTAAAAACCAGTAGAAGGTTATATAGGTAAAAACTAAAATCAGGTAAAAACTGTTGAGGTTCTCTCCGTTCTACTGTTGTTGTTTCGTTAGTAGGCGTGTTCGAGAAAGAATATGTGAATGAAAGATGTTTGTGATGCATTTGATTACATAGCCATTACAATTCCCGTTTCGGTATGTTGCGAAGTTTACGAATTTCAGAATGGTAAGGTTGATCATCGATGAATGGAGGTTAGATTATAGCCATATTCATGATTGGTGTTAAAAAGTGAAACACAGAAACGGAAGATAATTATCAAGAAATCAGGAAGCGTAAAAGGAAACGTCAACTGTATATTAATTACATTGTGTTATTGTTCTAAATTGCTAGCAGCAAAATAATTAATCTCAATAATGTATGTTATGCTATAGTTGCTTCAGATTGTCTACATTATGTGTGAGCATTTTTTTTTTTTCATTTTCTATTAGCATGTAAGTTATAAAATAGTGTTTAATAGTTAATGCTTATTGGCATTTTGAATCTATACCATAGTGATTTTACATTGTAAATAAGTATGCCTATACGGCTTTCTACTATAAGTGTAAGAATTTCTTATTATGTATTATATGAAATAAGCATATAATTGTTTAGGTGTATCTGATGTAGTGAAGAGGTGTATGATGTGCTTTATTCAGATCCGTTATTTCATTGTACTCTTGCATTTTACTAAATTCATGATACTCAATTAATGCATAGGATTGGAATCAAGTTTCTTTCTTTTTTTCTTTCTTTTTTTTTTTTTGGTCTTAATCCCTGTCCTAAAATTTTACTAACCAGACTAACCGAATTATAACTTTAAGCTAAATGCCATTCGACAGTTTCATTGGCTGTTTCAAGTATCTGAGATGAAATATTTATGTTATTCTAGACAAACTAACATCTTTACTATCTATAAAAGGAGCTTAGAAGCTGACCTCACTTTGCTTACGTGTCATGATATTAGGTATGCCACATAGGATTCGATGACATCATAAATCCGATTTTAATATTACATCATAATTCAGATTTCATCTTAAAGGTATGAACCATCACATTCAAAACATTAAATATTATTAATCTTGTGTTTGTTGATTTTGACCATATTTGCCCTTTGAATCTAGCGATGGAGGTAGAAGACAGCTGTGTCATTACTCATGTTCAAGATAAGCTCTTTCGTGTTCATGTGAGCAAGAAGAGAGGAAGACACAAAGGAGGTGTGAAACATAGTTCAGATGATACAGGTTCAGGTGTCAAATCCGTATCATGTGAACTGTGTTTGACACATCCTTTGTGTCTTTCTCTCTTCTTGCTCACATGAACACGAAAGAGGTTATCTTGAACATGATGTTATCTATTAAGGGAGCTTAGATAATGACATAGAATTGGCTACGTGTCAACTTCTCAGGTATGCTATGTAGTCCTCGCTGATGTCATAATTACGAAACGGTATCCTTTAGTGTTGTTTTCGCTAAAGTTTGAAACGGTATTGTTTAGTGTTACTCTACCTTCAAGGAAAGTCCAAGGAGCAGGTATAATTTTAAATTTTGCCTTCAAATTCTTTCTAACAAAACAATAGAAACGTTGTTGATTATTTGATTTTTTTTTCATTTTTTGTAGCTATGACAAGGTTTAAAGCTATTGAATGGCTTGAAAGTGTAGTTAGGCCATTGGAGATACCAAAACAACCATCAAACTTTTTGATAGGTCAAAGCTTCATGTTTCCAACAACTAATGGCTGTTCTATCGTAAAGACTTCTGGTATGTATCTTAAGCATAAACTTTATATTGTCATTCATGGTGTAAAACAATGTGATTAGAGTAGAAGTTCAACATTGCTATGTTGTAACTTAGTTTCAGTTTGAATCTGTTTGTGTGTTTCCGAGGGCTTTTTAAGCAAGGCGCATAGTATAAACTCTAACTTTTGGGTGTTGTAGACTGTTTTAGGTTGATTTCTAGGATTATTTAGGTTGAAGGTAGCCTTCATTAGGGTTTTTATTGTCATCTTTTTGCTGTAAATTAGGACGAAAATCATCTTAAATGACTACACGGTTGTTTTCCTCATTTTACCTCAACATGGTTTCATAAAATTACTTTCTTGCCTGTTATACGTCTTTTTCTAATCTCAGGGCTATAAAATTATTTTCGTGTTCACCTTCGTTTGTTATCAAAATATGTTGTTAAATAAACGAACATATATTAAAAGATATAAACTTGAGTCTATAAGACTAGCATATTGAGTGCTGCTGCCACCAATGGACCTTTCGACTTTAGCCCTAGAATATATACAACTACCAAACAATCTTGTATAAATTAACTGTCATGTAAGTAGTTAATCTTGTATAATGTGCACATCATGGTCAGATACAGGACAAGGCAGAATTGTTCTTTGAATTGTGTTCATCAAGTTTTTGATTAAATGCCTAATTAAGTTTTGATTCTGCAGGAGAGCTGGGAACGACCGGAAGTTGTGGTGGCTGTGTGACCGAGGTATAATCGAATTGAAGTTTGTAGAAGTAATTTTATACATCAGCTTGAAAAGGTACTTAACTTTCGTTGAATTGAAGTTTTTCATAGATCTTAACTATTGATATGATCACCATCAAATGTAACTAACAAAGAATTAATAAAATGCTAATAAAACATTAGAATCAATTGATCAAACAACTACACTTGAGTCTGTAAGAGTACCATATTGAGTGCTGTTGTCCCTAATGTAGCTTTCGACTTTAGCCCTAGAATATCTACAAGTACCAAATAATCTTAATTTAATTAAAATTAAGGAAAAAGTTACCCGTGTTTGTTGAAACTGTTTCGCTTCCAAAATTGTTAAAGTCAGCACATAAATGAACATTAAACAGATCATCCATGGTACCAAACAACAATGTTAAGAAAAAAAAATTAGATGAAATATTTTCTAATTTATCGAAAATGGAACACCGTCTCTTTATCTTCAAACTCATGAAAAGATGTAAAACTAAACTGTGATAAAAAAAAATAATATTTATAAAATATGAAGTATTAAGAAAGTAGCAATTACATATAAAAAAGAAAACTAATCAGAGACATCTAACTCTAATTGCAAGAATCAAGGAACTTTAACTTCAACTCCATGGAGCACTGAACCTCTCGGTGTATCTCATTGATCTTTCTCATCAACTCCAGATCTCTTTCTCCACATTCTATATTACTCGCAACACACAGGTCACGAACGGAAGTAGTCGGCATTGCCCTCAAGTCCCTCGAAACTTGGTCTCTTGTCAGCAGACCAAGTTCCAGTCCGTTAAAACACCTCTTCAACTCTTGAAGAGTAGATCTATCAGCCAAAACTTGGTCTTCGATTTGTTTAATAAAGCGTTGCTTGAAATCGTCAGATTTTGCAGAAGTATATGACTCCATTTTAATATATTTATAAGAACTAAGGCAAAACAATAATAGTTGCACTTTTGTTTCACTGAATGAATCTGTTTTGATGAAAAAAAAT